>JUDZ01008700.1:0-11022 GCA_000812845.1 Stagonosporopsis tanaceti | reverse complement strand
CTCCCCTCACTAGTCCACGTCCTCCCCCCACCCCTCCTCACACCACTGCGCGCGAATCCTCTCCACGGCTGTAGATACAATAAGTCGTCGACTAACAGTGTTGCATCGTACATACCAGTGTGGCCAGGTCCAGTAGCCAGAAGTACACAGCGTGGTGGACGCTCTATCGCTGTGCTGATATATAGAGCGTGACTCTGGCATGTGCTTTGGGTGGGTGGGATCTGTTGTGGGTTGTTGGTGATGGCGTGTTGTAGCCAGCGCGGGGAGGTGGATTTGTTAGACGGAGATGCAGGTATCGTTATCGTTCAGAGGGGGAGAGATGGGGGGTTGTGTTGTAGCGTGGAGGGACGGGTTGGAGAGATGGGGGTTGATTGAAATCGAGCGAGCAGGTACGCGGTGGGACGTCGATGTCGACGTCGACTTCGACTGGAAGTGTTGTGGGGCGAGCGGGTGGACTTCGTCCTGTGGCGTCGTTGTTTTCCTACATGGGTCCGCCTTGTTCTACGAGCTGGCGAGGCGTTTGGCTGCGGTTCCAAGTCAGCTTCTCCTCTTGTCTTGGTTGTTCCTTCTGGGGACCCTGTCTGCTGACACTGTGTATATCTATAAATGGCCTGACCCCGCTGGGAAGAACCGCAATGGAGTCGAAGGAACGTGCCCATCCATGCTGAGACCAGGCTGGACGGTGGCGATTCGGGGGCTGGGTCATGAGGAGCTGAAAAGCTGCGGACTCGGGGAGGAGATTTTAAGAGCTGGGTTCATGGTCGGCGCGTCGTGGCGTTTCGTGCGGATGTGACATGTCCACCCATCCGGCATGAGAGCTGGTCAGTCAGCATGGCCGCTCGATGTCTCTTGCCTTAGTCTCACCTTCAGGGTCTGGACTCGTCACGATACCAGATACAGTGCCGTTGTATGGATCACCTCTGTAGCAAGATTAGGCGGCTTGGCCTCGTGACAAGCCCAAGAGCTGGTCGTCTAAGCCAATCTTGAGAGTTTCATCGCTTCGTTCGCTGGCTCTGTGGATGACTGACGTGTCGGTGGGCGATCTTCACGCATTGGTCAAGGTTGATTATTTGCTCTCGCCGCCAACGCATCGGTCCGCCTTGTTCGTCACATATTCGTATGTATGCGCCCCGCAAGACTGGATTGGCGTATGTCGTGGCATTTCCATCTCGCGGTCAGCTTGAGCCCCTCGAACGGACTTCTCAAAGTTTCGTTTGCTTGTGACCTAATGGCACCGCGTTTGGCCAGCCGGGCGGCGATGTTCGTTCTCATCTTGCGCAACAGTATGTCTTGTTTATAGGAGATTGTTCAGCTTGTGGCTAGTCAATGCTTTTTGACAAGGTCTCTTCCTGACACGGTCCCCAGTAAAACGTATGGAGCCGAGCAGTAGGGAGCGCCGGCCTCATAGCAGCAAAAGCCCGACTTTCGATTCCTCTGGTTTCGATAGCCCTGACGGCTCTCAAGTAAAGTTTTCGCTTGTTCTCTCTACAGCTGGAGTCGTCAGAGCCGGTCTGGCTGGCGTTCTTGTCGTAGAGCTCAAGCTGGGGCGGTGAAATTTGTTCACAGGCCAGGACTGTACATCCAGCAAGGCCAACATCCATACCGCTGGTCTGCCCATTTTCTCGTCGCTTGGTCGCTCTCGGGCCCTCTCCTTATTCATTGCTGCCCTCGCTGAAGCTAATTTCGGCTGGCAGGGGCGCAGCCTCGTCCAGATGGACATGAAGATGGGGGCATGTTTGCTCTCGCACGATGGCTCCGTGGTGTTTGTCCGGCAGTAAAGCGCGACAACTCTGCGCCTAAAAGTCGCAGTGGTATGACGTGAGCGCGCAGAAGGCGTTCTGGCTGATTGCGGCCGGCGTTCCCTTCTGCGGCTCGGTGAGGCAGTGGGGTGCGCTGGAGTAATCTAGCGTCTGGTGCATGACTTGAGTAATTTGTTGCCTGCCGTGACTTTGGACGCCAAGATCTGGGAGAACCGTGAGATACACTGGTGTAGGACTACAAGAAGGTGTCGTGGGGTATGTCGAGCGCCACAAATGCAAGAGGTGGAGTACGGCAGATTGGGCACACGAGGTCGTTAATGTAGCTGCGTCATGCAAACTACGTTCGTTATCTCTGCTATGATGTCTAGTATAGGTCGGCGGCGCTGCGAAGGTTGGAGACTCCTGCTGGGGGGCACCGGCGCACTTAGAAAGTACCTCTCAGATAGGGGGACTTGTGTTCATGAGCTCAGTGACGTCTTTACATTCTTGCACGAGTATCTAATATCCCTCTACGAGAAATCTACACTGTGGTTCTTGCTGCTGCGTTTTCAGAAGCCCCGTTCGCCGAGCAGGTGCACTGGACAGGCTCTAAACCGCAAGTCCCCAAACGTTCAGATCAAATCGACGCAACTCGTGCATACGCCTTCCACTTACAGCGCCCCTTGATGTCAGGCCGAGCTTGATTGCCAGCTTTAGTACCAGCTGACACCTCCTCGTAGGACTAAAAACTGAGCTCTTCTTGCTCTCCTCGTTCCGCTTTCTGCACCACCAACAGCGGGAGTAGCTGAACTTGAAGGCTGTCCATTTGTATCTTGAAGTGGTTGAATCAAGCTCCAGTCTCAGCAACCACCAGGTGTACGTCACCGCGAGCGCCTCATTCTCAAGTTTTTCATTGACCGTTAAGACCGCATTCGGCACTATCGCATCCCCTAGCTACTGACGCTCTTCGTAATCATGGGCGGCCTCTCAACCCTCCCGGACGAGCTTCACGTGATGATATACGACCACCTTGATGGTGACTCAAGGAGCCTGAGAAGCCTCGCCCTTGTCTGCAAGAGAATTCGGGCTTGCACCGCCAAAGTACGCGAGCACAATCTGATGATTGATATCTCCTCAGGCGACGCCCAGGTCGTCCACAAGGTGATGGAGCATCTACTGTCGCAAGCAGACAATGGCGCCCAAATCCCTCTCAACGTTGTCATTATGAGTACCGGAGATCCATATGTCGATAGGCTCAAGCAACTTGCGTCGCGCTTCACTGACATGAAGCTCTGCCTTGGTAGCTTTCCCGAGATCGGACCTCCACCTCTTCCACTGGGCAAGACAATGTCTCAAAGACATGAGGCTGTACGATCTCGGGGGTTTGGTCTATGATCTGGCCAAACATCAACGAGGGACTCTCAGGCATCTCAGTATTCTCACTGGCGAGGTTCCGGTAGTTGATGGATACTATTATGTAGAAATCCTCGCTCAGCTCGAAGTATCGGATACTCTTGTGATCAAGCGGTAGGCTTTTCACCCGTCATACAAAGCGCGCGCTTGTACCTCTCAGCAGCAAAAGGCCTCTAGGGAGCTTGCACGGTCCATGGGCAAGAGGTCCTGCAGATGGCGGCCGCTTTTGACCAAGGTTACAAGTTGGAACCATACACTGTGTATCTCAGTAACTTTGCTACATAGTGATTTGGCTCAAAGTGCGGGCGCTTGTACCTGTTCTACTTCAAGATAGTGGGCGGGTGATTGTTTGCATCCTCTTTGAAGGCCTCCAATGAACAAATCTTCATGTACGCGACAGACATCTCATAATTTTAAGCTCCATCGTAACAAAGGGTTGGTAGGTTAGTTTTGCCTCCTTACAGTTCGAGAAGCAGGATCATATGTTCGTGATGAGACGCTGGAGCAGTACCGTTTTATGCCTGCAGTTGTACACCGCAAGCCCTGTGAAAGTCCGACTTCCAGAAAGAAACAGCTAGCATCTTCGCGTGTAAGAGTCTATGTGTGGGTCTTTGGACTGGACACTGCTTCACTGGCGGGTGGATCTTGAGCTTGCGACCTCGCGCCGTGGCTTTCTCCCCCACCCACGCTCCCTCCCCAAGCTGTACTCGCGGCGCTCTAAGTTCTCAACTTGTACCTTTTGCATCGGCTTGAACAAGGGTGTCCCAAGCTGCTATCGATACGGCACGCTCAACTTCACGCTCAAACGCTCACGACCAAGCTATCGAGCAGTCACGCTCAGCAGCTTCCTACCAGTCAGTCTCCCGTTTTCATAGCGTCTCTACGAGCCAAGACAATAATTCGTACCTACTCCCAGACTTGTCCTGCTTTGAGATGCTTTCCAGTATGGGTCTGCCGGGTCTTCCGGATGAGCTGAAGCTGAGCATCTTCAAATGCTTGGTCGACGACTATGCGGCTCTGCGCGCCGCGGTCTTTGTGTGTAAAGATTTCTACAACATTGCTTCTGAGGTACTTCGGGAGTGCCGGACGTTGGATTTCTCCAATGGCCTTACGGACGGCATCGAGGACGTACTAATCGAGCTCCTCACTGCATCAGCGCCGAGCGCTGTTCTGCGGTCTGCCGCTCCAATTAGCCAATCCGTCGTCAAACAAATTATCGAGCGCGGATCCAGGTACAATACGCTCAAGCTGTGCTTCGTCGATCGTAAAGGTTCTAAGAACAGGCTGCCCATCGAACACGATAACCTCGTCAAACTGGAAGCAATGTGGAAAGGCTTTATGAACCGTCCCGGCCGCAGCCTCCGCGCCTGGAGAACCAAGATGCAACAGCGATTCGCAGACGTTTCGGTCCGCCTACTTCTCCGCACCTTGCAGCGCGTCACCACCCTTGAGCTGGGTGGCTGTACTAGTGTGCTCCCGTTGAATTGCCCTTCTGACATTCTGCCAAAGATCCGCACCTTCAAGTTCTACAGCATCACCAACAAACGATTAGCCTGGGCTCCCTGCTTGATTGCCATCACGCAGACGGTTGTCACAATTGAATTTTCGCGCATGAGCATCGATGGAACGTTTTTCGACGACCTCCTCAACGAATTATCCATCAGCACACTGCGCTTCAAGGAATGCTGGGTGGCTCCTGCCGCTTTCAAGCACCTTTTTTTCTACTGCTACAATCTGAGAGTGTTTGAGTACACCATTTCCACGGAGTACCAACCAGCGCGTGCCGTGTCGAGCAAACATCTACATCTCTACAGCCTGCTCGACGAGCTGAAGGCGTACGCAAAGACCCTCACCGAGCTCACACTGGTGCTCCCAAATCTTAAGCCCGCTCGTAACCGCACCGGTAATCACGCTGGTACTCACTGCACCCATGTCACCTCTCTCTCCCAACTCCCCAACCTGACAAAGCTGGCCATTAGCTACAAGACACTCGGCCCACATTTGGACTCCTGCAAAATCCGCCCGGCCGACGTCGCGCAGCAGGGCAGCGCCATTACTGCTTGGTCGATCCTGTCTCGTCTCCCGGCCTTGCAGGACCTGCGTTTGTACTGCGACAAGAAGATGCCTGTGATCCGCACACTCAACGAGATGGCACAGGGCATGGGTCCAGCTGTGCTGCCGGGCTTGCGTTGCGTCGAGCTGCTGCTGCCGTGGTATCCAGGGTGTACTGCAGTGAGGGTCCCAGGAAAGAAGGAATTGGCGGTTCGAGAGGCGTTAAAGGAGTGCGGGGTGAACGTCAAGTTCTTGAGGCCGAGGGTTTAAGTTCACGGGCGGAATTGTGATGTGGGAGAAAAGGTGGTCATTCAAGGCGCATCTGCCGGACAGTAATCGCGGGCTTGCGCGGATAAAGATCTTGGTTTGTTGAGACTTCGTGCGTGATTGTCGCAACCTTTTTGATGAGTTTGGTCTCCAAAGCGTTAGTTCGCGTGGCGAGGTGAGCATGGCTCATGTGTGAGTTGGGCTCCAGAGCAAAATGAATGTAAATGTAGAAATCTTACCGAAGGCACTCAATCATAAAATCGAAAAGTTGGACAGGCAATTCTCCGCTGTTGCAACGCATTAACACCCTTCGAACGCTAGATCTACGACTCCTTGAAAGGACACCCCTTATCCGCGCTCTGACTCTTTGTCTTCTCCTTGACGACCCTCCACGTAAGATCCATCAGCCTCTCGCCCAACTCAACATCGTTCGCCTTATCGCTGCCCTTCTCTATAATCGCAGGCGGGCAAACATACTGCCCGCTCTTCTCCGTCTTCGTAGCAGCAAACAGCGTGCTCACTGCACCCTCAAACTGCGTCTTTTTGAATGGCGCCGCACCAACACTCATCGCATACCCTGCAAGAGGGAACGCCTCGTGGATGTGTTCAGTTGACTGCCTGGTCTCCACAATACCGGGATGAATGGCGTTGACGAGAATGTTGGGGTTCTGGCTTGTGACATGGCGAGCGAGGTACTTTGCATAGAGCAGGTTGGCCAGCTTGCTGCGGCCGTATTGCGGCTGAGCCCCGAGATCGCGGTTCAGCTCGTCAATGGAGGCGAACTCTGTGTCTGACGGCGCCTGCTCGTGTAAGTTGGAGGATGTGCAGACGATGCGGACCGTATCGCCCTTCTTGGCTGTCTCCTTCAGGACGGGCAGCAGATGCGATGTTAAAACTACGTGCCCAAAGTGGTTAGTCGCCATGTGGAGGTCGATGCCGTTCTTGGCTAGCTGGTAGGTCATGATACCGCGCCCTGCGTTGTTGACCAGGATATCGATTCGATCTGTTTGTTCGGCGATCTTGAAAGCGGTACGGCCCGTCTCTTCCCAGTCAGACAGGTCGCACTTCATCCAAACTACGCGATTGCCCTTGTCCTCGCCCATCTCCTCCTTGATGGCGTTGATGGCGTCCGCAGCGATGTCATCGCCCTTTGATAGAATGAAGAGCTTCTGAATGTTCTTAGACAGTAGTGTATGTGTGACACCGTAGCCAATGCCTTCTGACCCGCCAGTGACAACAGCAACCTTGCCTGACAGATCTGGCACGGCCTCAATGGAGAATTGGCTCTCGGGTGATGCAAGTTCGTTGCCAGGGATGAGCTTTCCGAGGTTCTCGCCAATGGTGTTCTTGATGGCCTCCATTTTGGGGAATGATGACTTTGATGTCACTGGGCCCTTCAATCGGTCAGAGTTCTCGGTGGAGTATGGCCGCTTATATGATTGGACTGCAAGTGCTCGTAGTTGCGTTGTGGGTCTCGTTGTGATGCGTAGGGCAAGAGCAGGTCTGAACACTTTGGTGGTTTGCATGTCTGGGAGGAAGTACAGGTCAATTTAAATCTGATGAAGGGCTTGGGTGTGATATCTGCACATGCGTGCGCCCTTACGGATCCAACATAGCGGTCGATCAATGGTCTGGTCACCATGACGAACACATCCAATGAAACAAGACCTGATGTCAGTGAACGATCAATTGGGTGCAAGTTCACCATTTGCGGTGTGGGCGCAGGCTCATGATTTCGATATGACGCCGTGATGTCAAGCCACCTTTAGCGTGTTTTCTTATCGATAAGGCGCGTAGCACCTGCCCCACACAACGACGCGACTTCCTTCTAGACTCTTGTACACATTGTAGGTCATGTTGACTATTTCGTCATCATGGGCGACCACGCTTTACCTCCCGATATTCGAGCTGCGCGCAAGGCTCGCTTCAACAGCAACATCATCGAGCTCTGCTCTGCGCCCCATGTCGCGCATTGTCGTCCCATCGCGCAAGGTATCGGACTGTACACACATGTGGCAGGCCCTAGAACGGCGACACTGAACCCGCACTTCGACTTTGTTGACAACATCAATAGAGAAGTCGCGTTGTTGCCTCTTGGCGGGCCAAGACGGATTCAGCCTAACAAAACCCGCGAGCCACTGGATAAGGAGCTGGCGGCGCTATACAAGGAGGTTGCAGATGCTGTTAAGGCTGAAGAGAAGATCTGGAATGATCAGAGAGCTGCAGCAGTGGCGCGAGGCGAGCCGCCTGACGATTCATACAAAATGACGCTCGATACCTTGAGAAAGAAGTACGGCGATGACGTTGCGCCTTCACCTGCATTTGCAGCACTGCATTTGCACGACAGGGATCAAAATGCGCGGAGGCACTCGGAAGTGACGAGCAGTACAAAAGATGGGCCAGCGAAGAAGAGGAAAGTCAGCTTCGCGATGGACTCGGAACCTCGCCGCAAAAGCACTGGCGATGTGGCCATGTCTGGCGACGATGCAAACGAGGAAAGGCGAGGAAGAAGATCCGGCAACGTCTATGATATGGATCGTGACCCGCGACTTCGAGGCAGATGAGCACCACATCGGCAAGTATAACAGGTTCTTTCAGCAGCACAGCATGGCGTTCATGGTCTCAGCACAATACCCACTTGAGAATGACTCTTCTTCAACTTAGTCCCCTCGAATTGTCATATACCCCGGTCTTTGCGCTTCTTCCACGCATAGTACAGAAGAAATCTCATCATGTTTACCATACCTCTTAAAACATAGTTGTCGCTGATCACGCTGCCTACAGCAGAGGGGTTCCAGTTCGACTTCTTGTCCTTTCAATGACCTGAGTATGGCGGAGTACGAGTTGAGGACTGTTGCAGCAGAGAAGGCCTACATTATCGCACTAAACTAGGGTTCGAATTTGTGTACATTTTTGCCCTCTTCTGGTTGCGACAACACGTATTAGCTAAATTACTTGAGGAGCACTCTTCCGCCGTAAAGCTCAGCCGCATAGGACCCATCATTATGCGGCCACAAAGCTCTATGTCGCCGACACGGTGACTGTTCCAACCGTCAATCCTTCAGCTTTTGCCTCAATCACAATCTCTCCGCTCGACCCTGCTTTCGCCCGAATGATCGCTAAAGCAAGTCCACTGAACGCCTTGCGCGTCTTTGACGGGAACGGGATGGGGTCACGAGGATCACCATTATCAGTACTTACGATCTCGCCGGAGCCAGATGCGATTGAGAAGGTGATTTCGTTGTCGGCCTGCGGGACAGTGTCGCCATTCTCATCGACAACAGCAACAGTGATAAACGACAGATCCCTCCCGTCACCATCGATAGTCGTGCGATCAGCAGTGACATTAAGCGCAGTCGCAGCACCCACAGTGCGATGTGAAGCGGTTGCCCACTCCTCTCCATTCTTGTAAGCCTTGACACTGATCTCACCGGGTGTGTAGGTTACGTTGTCCCAGCGCAGGCGGTAGTCATACTGTCCACGCTTCTGGCGGCCAGCAGACTTGCCGTTTACAAATAGCTCTGCCTCATCGCCAGAAGTGAAGACGTGCACAGGAGTAACTTTGCCTTCGCGATCAGGCCAGGTCCAGTGCGGAAGAATGTGGGCCTGTGCGAGATCAGGGCGCCAGCGAGCCTGGTAGAGGTAGAAGCGATCTTTTTTGAAGCCCGCCAGATCTGGTGCAGAGTTAGTAAGATGTATGCGGGGAGATTTTCAAAAGAGGAATTCACCAATGATGCCGAAATAAGAGCTGCGGCTCGAGTTGTCGTACGGCGTGGGTTCGCCAATGTAATCCCAACCAGTCCAAACAAATTCGCCAGCCACGTATGAGTTACGATCCTGCTGCTCGAAAACCTTGTCTGGCGAAGCGGCCCAGGAGGGGGCGTACAGCTCATACGCACTCACATGATGATTGATGGGGTCTCCACCCTGACCAGGACCTCCACCAACGATCGCGCTCTTATTCGGCGTCACCGGGAAGATATACACGCCACGAGAGCTGATCGTCGATGCGGATTCAGTGCTCCATATCATCTTGTTCGGGAATTTGCTGTGGAAGGCGGCGAATGAACCGGAGTTTGCGTTGCCTTTGCCCTCGCCCTGGTAGTTGAGACCAATGATGTCAATCTCTGCGGCCAGCCCGGTGTTGGGACTAGCATTGTTCATTCCAACCGTGACCTTCTTGGTAGGATCCTCCTCGTGTACGATATCTTGCAGCCTCTTGGTGGTAGCAGTTCCTGTGGAGTTTGACTGCTCAGCAAGCTCGTTACCGATACTCCAAGAGATGATAGACGGATGGTTACGGTCGCGGCGGATGAAAGAGCGAAGGTCGGCTTCAGACCACTCAGGGAAGATCAAGTGAAAGTCGTTCTCGACCTTGGCATAGTTCCATGTATCGAAAATTTCATCCATAACCATGAGACCCAAACGATCAGCAAGCTCGAGCCACTCCGGTGCCGGTGGGTTGTGTGAAGTTCTTAGTGCGTTGTTGCCCATCTCTTGCAGCATCTCGATCTGCCGCTCTGCGGCACGGTAGTTGAAGGCCGCACCGAGAGATCCGAGATCGTGGTGGTTGCAGGAACCATAGACTGGTACATGCTCACCGTTGATCAGGACACCCTGATTTGGGTCATACTCAACTGTGCGAATTCCAAAAGGCGTCTCGTACGTGTCCAAGGTCGTACCGTTGCTCGAGATTGTCGTGACAGCAATGTACTCGTTGGGTGTTTGCTTAGGTGCTGGGCCCCAAAGCTTAGGGCTTATGACAGTAGTAGAGCCGTTGACAGACTGTTTTGATCCGCCAGGCACAATTACTGTAGAAGCTGAGATCTTCGCAACAGCAGAGCCTGAGGCCTTCCTTGATCCTGAATCGAGCTCAAAAATGTCAGTCGAGACTTGCACAGTTCGACTTGAGTTGCCTCTGTTTTCGATTTCGATCTTCAGTTGAACAGATGCCTGCTCAGCAGAAATGGTGGGAGTCGTGATGTAGCTACCGTGGTAGCCAACATGGATAGCATTGGTGGTCACCAGCCATGTATTGCGGTAGATGCCCGCTCCGGGATACCACCTTGCCGACTCTGGTGCATTGTCGACCCGGATCGCAAGGATGTTTTCGCCAGCCTTAGCATGGGGAGTGAGGTCGAGACGGAAAGAATTGTAGGGGTAGGGCCAGCCGCCGACAAGCTGGCCATTGAGCCATGCAGTGGCGTACGCCATCGCGCCATCGATATCTAAGTAGAGAGACTTCCCGGATAGAATCGTCTCTTCGTCCACAGATAAAGTCTTGCGATACCACCCAATACCACTGATGGGCAAGCGTCCTGTACCGCCAGGGACGTTTTTAGAGAAATCGAATTCTCCAGTGGCAGCCCAGTCATGGGGCAGGTTGACTGCCTCCCAAGCAGCATCGTCGAAGCTTGGTTGGACGTATGTAATGTTACCCCCGGGTCCGGGCTCGGACGGTCGCTCATACTTCTTTCCGCTGAGGTAAGGATTTGCAGCAGGAAGGATCCAGGGTTTCAATATGTCGTATGAAAGGCCATCTGGGTTGTCA
>JUDZ01008699.1:0-11009 GCA_000812845.1 Stagonosporopsis tanaceti | reverse complement strand
AGAAGTTGGAGACCGAGAAGTTGGAGACCGAGAAGCTGGAGACCGAGAAACCGGGGACCTCAAAGCCAGAACCCAATCTCCAAACCCCCAAGCTCGACAACGAAGAAGAGCCCACGAAGCGCAAACGCAGGTCCAGAGGCGTGCCGGGGAGTGGTGTGTACTAACCTCCTGCTCTACAAGCCTACCTGCAAGCGGTTTTCGAGCAACGGGACGTGTGTGGGCGGCGACAAAGGAGGGAGGGAGCTGGAGGTTCGGATGCGGTGTGTCTCTGTACGGAAGGAGATACGGTGGCTGGCTGGCCCTGCGTCCTTTCTGTTTCTGTTTCTGTTTCTGTTCTTACACAGCGGCAGGACATGTCCATGTCGCGATAATTGTGACGCACGAGTCTGCGAGTAGTTAGTTGTTCTGGGACCGTCGCGACCAACGGCGGAAAGGGGAGAATGAATGAATGAAGGAGTTTCGAGCAAGGATCTGGCATGCATGGTGTCAAGGCGGTTCGTGGGAGACTGGCGTGCGCAGTACGAGAGGCCCGCGGGGTGAAAGAGTGAAGAAGGGTGGGCAAGCGAAAATGGGTATTATGCTATTCTACAGCGGAACTTGGGACTCTTCGTGTCGCAGAATACAATTAGTTCATCAGACTGACAGACACGGGTGCCTCACTCACTCAATCCAACTCGTCCTCTGCATCCTCCCAATCAGTATCCACTTGCGCTCCCTCCTGGGCGTCATGCCACTCCCCGTCGGCCGCATCATCCTCAGTCTCCTCATCCTCCCCAATATGCACGCCCTGCTCCTGCAAGCTAGCCAAAAACATCATAAACGCCTCCTCGTCGCCGTCGTTCTGCAGGTCCGCGATCATGGCCTCGAAATCAGAGTCTGTCTCGCCGTCGTCGTCGAGGGGGTCGAAGTCATCCGCGTTCGCGCTGAGACCGTCAGAATCGAGCTCGGAGTCGGGGAGAGACATGTCAGAGCCGGTGGGGGAGGAGACACGTTCCAGGCGCCAGCCCATTGCGAAGCGGGACTTCATGCCGTCGAGGAGGCGGGAGGTGGTGTTGGTCAGCTGGCGGACGTCTTCGTTGCCCAGTTGGTCGGTTTCGGGGAGGACCTCGTCATTTTCTGAAGCAGGAGCGGCGGGCGCACCTGTTGGCAGCGGTTGTTGGGCAAAGGGATTGAACGGCGTCAGAATGATTGCTTGCTCGGGCTCACGAGAAACGATCGAGTCCTCGGTGATGCGCCGTCTGAAGCCGGTGCGGGAGGCGTCGTAGAGGCACTTCACTTCTGGGACAGGCTCGCCATGGAGATACGGGGGGATCAGCGAGGAGCCGCGGCCAAGCTCGATGCTGACTTTGAAGTTGATGCCGCTCTGAGATAGGGCGAAGCCGTATGCATGGCGGTTGCGCAGACGCTCGGGGTCGCAGATGTAGTCTGCTGTTGCGAGCTTGTTGAGCGAGGCGGCTGACTGTCTGAGCTCGAGCGTGGCGAGCGAGGGGAGCACGGTGTAGATGCCTGCATCGGGGAGGTAGTCGAAGAAGTTCTCGGCGATGTAGAAGTGGCGACGCACGATCAAGTTGTCGAGATTTGGTGGGCAGAGCTGGGGGTTCATGACAATGGCTTCGTGCAGGAACGAGTCGGTGTCACACTCCATGGTCTTGAGAGAACGAAAGTGTCGCATCCCATCGCCGGCGACACGCCTGCGGGTGATGATGTGCTTGTCGGGGTTGAGGCGCCATTTCGAGTCCAGATGTGTCAGTGTCTCCAGGGAGTGTGCAACTGGTGCGATGGCTTCCAGAGCTGCGGCTGGATCTGGGGAGAGTCTTGGCGACAGGCTCACTGTTCTGTTGACGTTGAATACGTTCTCGCCGAGGGTGAGGTGCTTCAGCCTGGAAGGCGTGCTCAGGATCTGCCGCAGACTCGTCGGTTCCAGGTTGCACTCGTCGAAAATGAGCGTCGTCAGCGGAGTCGTGCGCGCATGGGGCTCCAGCACGTCCAATGTGTCGGGGAACGTGACGCACGACACATGCAGATAGCGCAGGCTCGGGTGGCGGAAGAGGCAGTGGAAGCCGTCGAGGTCCCAGAAGTCGGCGTGGGCGCCGTGCGAGTGGATGGTGAGCGTCTCCAGCTGGGCCAGGCCGACAGTCCGCCGCAGGCTCTTCCACAGATGGTGGTCGTCGGCAAAGCGGGCCTTCTCCAGCGCGCCCTCGACGCAGGCCTTCTCCAGGGCGTGCCTGAAGCGCTCCATGTCGCCCTCGACCCACTCATGGCCGCCCTGTTCCCACTTGAAGTTGTCGTAGGGGCTCTCGATGTGCCACTCGCGCAGATTGACCATCTGGGCGACGCACTCGTTGAAGGCCTTGCGCCGCTCCAGGCTGACATCGAGGTGCTCGTTCCAGCGGTACAGGATCTTGAGCGTGTGCACGGCGCGGACGCGGTCGGGGCGGGCGACAAAGGCGACGATGATGCGCTGCAGGTCGCGCACCGAGCGCAGCTTGATCGTCTTGTAGAGGAGCTCCTCGGCGAGCTGCTGGAAGCCGCGGCATGTGCGCGCGAGCGTGCACAGCGTGCGCTTGTCGTGGGCGAGTTGCTGCACCACGCCGAGGGTGAGCTCGGCGGGCAGGCGGTGGTCGATGCTGCCGAAGAGTGTCGCAGCCATGGCAGCGCCAATTGTGTAGCAGTGTGTGACGGCCTCAGCGGTAGTCGCCCTCGAAGGCGCCTCCAGGGCCGTACCGAGTAGCGGGGCGCACTTTTTGTGTGGGGGACCGCTTGGACCAATGACGTGGTATAGTGTTTACTCAAAATCCCATGTGAAATGAATGGCATTCGGACGGTATACCTCGTGCACCTCCTAGGTATTGTATGCATCAAGCTTCATTGCCAATGCTCAATATGAACAGCTACATACTATCCATCAGGAAGCAATGCCTGCTCCACAGCAAGTGATCCGCTACACACAGATACATGTATCCAAAGCAAACGAAGAGCCCAAAACGCCGACCATGCGGACCGCAGCCCGGTTCCTCAACGCCGGAAGCCAAAACGAAATATGCAGGGTATGATGAATACGAAAATGGCGTGGAAAGCGCCGCCTCATGCAGAGCTCAAGAACCTATACACGACATCAGCACAGAACCTAGAAGGCCATACAAGCTCGCGAACTCACCTCTCCCTAGTGCGCACACTGATGGAACTGACTCGAGCAATACACATTCTCCCTGCACACCAGGTCAGCACGACTGCACACCATCTCCACATACAGTACACCCAAACCAACGCGCGATGATTGGGCCGGCTAAACCCTCACCCGCTCACTACACCGCCAATAACAACACAGAATCTCACTAATCAACTCACCTCGTCAAATAACTCCCATCCGCCTTTGCCCGCCTCGTCTCCAGCAGCGGCGGCACAAACGGCAGTGCAAGCGCAGACACCACGTACCCCATTGCGAGGGTTGCTTTGAGGCGGTAGTGCGGATCCCGGGGCGCAGCGGACGAGTACCGCCTGATGGATGCGAGGGCGTGTGACGAGAAAGCCATTTCTGGATTTCGAGAAGATTTATTTGCTATGGCTTGCCGGAGTTGGGGAGACCTCGGGATTAGTATTATTGCTTTTGTTTGCGGTGCGAGAAGCGGGTTTATATAAGCTGGCTGGTGGGTTTGTGCTAGGCAGCTGTGGTTTTGGTCCCGGGTAAGGCTGAGGCGGAGGAGGCTATGCGAGGCTGTAGGCTCAAGACGGCAAGTCAGCAATGGGTCAAAGGATCGAATGGGACGGATGCAGATAATGGCGGGTTCGCTCTACACGCGGCGACTCTCTTGCTTATGTATGGAACCTTCCAACGCAGGACAGGGCAGGGCAGCACTTACAATAGCGTGCGATGATGCAAAGTGGGTCGGGTGGTTCAGGCACTACTGGTAGGGCTGGCTGCTGCGGTGGGGGGGAGGAGCTCCTCTTTGTACAACCAACCTGCAACGGTTTTGCGACTATATGTATGTAAAAGTCTTGACTGACCACCATACTCAAACACCCAAAAGCCGTCTCAAGCAAAAAAAAAAACTGCCGATAGATAATTACCAGGTGACAGGACAAAAAGCGCGGAAAAACGCTTCACACCTCCTTCCTGTCGCACCCGAAGGGCGATCCTGGGCTGTTTAACCACACGCGGCAAATGTGGGGGAAAACATGCCCGCTGCTCATACCCGCCCGCGCATCAGCCCACGATCGCACCACCGTGACTCAACTCCCCCAGCGCGCACCACCCGCCAGAGCCCCTGTGGCTGCTGTGTGCGCGCGGGGGGCGTGCGTGCGTGAGATGCAAGTGCGATTGTGGCGCTGCGTGAGCGCATTTATGGGCTGGCGATCACGACATTGGGGGAGGGGCATGGCGTGCCTGCGTGCCTGCGTGCCTGCGTGCAAGTGTTTCGGCGCGCGGTGTCAGCGGTATTGGGGGGTTTGTGATTGGAGGAGCAGGGCGGTGCAGGGGCAAGTGCTTCTTTGGATGAGAAGAGACAGTGTTGCACTTGGTCTTTGTGTTCGACATCGAGTTGTGAGGTGTTGGTGTTGTGTTACTACATGTGATGATGGTTGGTTGTTGTGCAGACTAGCGGCTGTCACCAGCGGTTTTGCCTGCACCGCGCACACCTGGTCGTCAACATCACGACGCTATGTCTGAGCTCTTCGTGTGAAATCGCACTGATTTGGACGTCACAGGTGCAAGGACAATTACTATCATAGAGGTAGGAGTAGGGGTGTTCAGTTCCTTGCTGCTGCCAGAAAGAGCTATACACACATCGCTAAAGACAGTTGCCAATTGCAACTGGCCGGTCTTCAGCACTCAGCCATCGATCTCCATCTCGTCAGCACTTGGAAGCTCCGTCAGTTCCCTCAAGCTCTTCAGTGCCGCTTGCCGCTCATTCTCTGTTGGCCAGCCGAACTCGACCATGGCCTCATCAAAACCCTGTCCCGCCAACCGCGGCAGAGGAACATTGTTGCCGTCTTCATCGACAAAGCCGTACAGGACAAAGTCCAAATAGTACTTCTGCACATCCAGGCCCCTCTTGATTCCCTCCATGATCACCATATCCACCGCACTCTCCATCTTCTTCCCATCAATATGCCAACCCTCTTTACACAACAGCCCCCACTCCTCCTCCGGGACTGCATTCTCGATCTCATCGGCCAGCCAGGCATGTCCCTCTAAATCGAGATCCTCATTCAGGTAGGTGCGCACCATGACATCCGTAATATTATCGTAGTCCATCACCTCTCTGCCCACCAACAGTCTCCACAGCATCTGCAGCCCCTTCTGCGTCAACAGCAGGTGGCTCAGCATCGAAACCCCATTCCCCAGCACAGGGTCCGAGAAACGCATGTCCAGCTTGACCAGCACCAACTGCATGATCAGCAACTCCTTGTCGCTCCAGATGCGCTTGTCTTGCAGATACGCCTCGCGCAGTGCAGTGCTCTTGCTCTCCATCACGCACCAGAACTTGCACAGCACCTCGAACGCCTCCTTCGGCACTCGGTGTCCCTCGAGCGCAAGACACGTCAGTATCTCGCGCACAATCTGCTGGCGCCGCAGCACCATACCCACCCACCTGAATCCCGGGACGTCGCGGGCGAGCCACTCACGCTCGTCCATGGGACGCAGCATGGGGTCGCTGATGCATAGCTCTGGGTGCATGATCCAAGAGAAGACTGGGGCCGCGATCGGGGCATGGTAGCGCGCGTACTCGTGGATCAGGCCGACGCTGTACTTGTTCAGGCGGTAGTGGAATTCTTTATCGAGTGCGTAGAGGGCGATTATGCTAGTGTACGGCAGGCGGATGCAGAACTGGAAGAAGAGGTGGGGATGTCGCAGGAGCGATTTGTAGATGTTGAAGGGCTGGCGGTCGAGCTGCGGTGGTGGGTGGGCTTGCGGGATGCTGAGTGTGGAAGGCGCGGGAGGTGGTGCAAAACCCCAGGTTGCCGTCGCGATATTGTGGCGGCGGTGGTGGTGGCGGCGTAGAACGTATGGTGCTTCGGTGTTGCTCGATGTTGGAGACTCCACAGCGTCGTCAGGTGAGAAATCGTGTGCCGTACGCTTTTCGCCCTGGTGGAAGCTCATTGTGAGTGTTGTGGTGTAGGTAGGTCAGTGAGTGGGTGATCGAGTGAGCTGGGACTTAATAACAAACAAACGGACGCTCCGGGTCCAGGCAACAACACCTTGGTAGGTGAAAGGCAACTCGTAAGTTTTCACACAGTTCTATATTTGGGCAGTGCTCAAAAGCATGGCCATGTGTCATTAAAGAGTCCGAGAGAAACGCAGCTGACTATTATATCTGCCCAGTGATACCACTGTGTCATATCATCTTTATCCTTCCTCAGCCTCCGTATTATGGTAGGCTGCAGACTTTCCGACCTAAGGCTCATTGGTGCAGTCCTTGTAGCCGTTGGTGATGACTTTCGCCTCCCGGTGAAACCAGCCCCGGTCAGGATAGAGCTTCACTAGATCGGCTGAGTACTTGTCCATGACATCGTCGACCAGATGGCGTGTCTTGCAAGGCCGCAGCTCGCCCTTCGTGAGGCCAAACTGGACCTTCGAGTTGGCGCTATGAGTCTCGATGCGCATGAAGTTCACGCCATTCAAGCCATTGAAGCTAAATTCGAACTTACCACTGGGGGGATTCGGGGGTAGATTGACCTAGAATCCAGTGTGTGAGCATGTACCCGTAGAAGAGTTGGAGTGACTCACGCGCACGAACTGCGGCACGTTGCAGTAAGTACCTGCCCATTTGCCGGGAATTTCATAGCAGTTGTACTCCTTGTCCTTCATCGTGAACGCCCGTAGCGTATCTGCAGCTAGTTGCATAAGGACGATACGAGTCTGTTCGTTGCGGAAGCAGCCCCCCTCGATCCGTACTTTCGCCTCCTCCAGATCTACCCTCCACGCAGGATCGTCTTGCACGAGTGCGTTGGTCCAGAAGTACTGCCAGTCCCGCGACGTACGACCGCAGCACCCGCTTCCGGTCGCGGAGGGAGGACAAGCAGCGTCCAGCAATGCGAACACGGTGTCAGAGAGCTTAGAGCCGCGTAGGTCACCGTAGTTGATGGGCTTGCGAGAGCTACCGCCTGTCCAGATCTCTACTGTTCCCTTCAGCACGTTAGCATTTGTGGGAGCGTGAGACGATGAAGAACTTGCCCATCCCTGGTACCAAGTCGACGGGTCTCCTCCTCGCGACACAAGGGCGAGATTCGGACTCTCTGTAGCTTGTGTCAGTAGGGACTGCGAAGCGATGCCTAGCTTATGCCTTACCTGGACGTGTATCAATGTCAAGAGTGTGTCGAATCCCAGCGCTACTGAGAGACTGCACATCATCGAGGACCGGCGGCGTTGCTGCAGAACCTAGCGCGACAAGGCGTAAAGCGAGACCGTAGAGAGTGAACTTGACAAGCTTCATATTGGGGTATGCGGACGTGCGATGCCACTGGTCGAGAGAGGTAGGGTGACTTCGGTAATGGAAAGAAAAGCCGCGAGTGTGTCGAGCTCGAAGTGATTAGAACACAAATCTCACCCTCGAAGTGCTGGTCAGCGAAGCTAAGACTCAGAAAATGTCACTAATGAGATCGAGTGCTAATTAAATCGGGGCCGTGCGAGCAAATGTAGAAAGTACTGCCCAGCTTTGAGCATTTGCGAGGCAGTCGCCAAAGAGCGCTTCGCATTTAGCGCTGTCCACACGTCTCACAGTTACTGGCTGACAGCTGCCAATTGATCTATCCTGGGGTGTTCATTTCTTTCACGAAAGACTTCTCAGTACTTACTGTCTGAAGGTGCCTACAAGCCGGTACAATGCAGCTTAGTTTGTGTAAACAGATTCAACCCACTGCTTGGTTGACGTGAAATATCGTGCCAAATCATTGCAGTCACAATCTCACGCTACCATGTCACAGCTTCACAAGATCTTAGGAACGTATGGATCGGGACTTTAGTCTTTCAATTCAATCATCCATGCTAAGTAGCCTACTGCTTTTGTGACGCTCATCGACTAGCCAGCGAGATCCACCAAACTGAGTAGATCGCGGCAATCAAGAAGCCATGCTTGGTAGCCAGAGAGCAGAACTAGTCTAGAGCTCGTCGCTGCATACTTTGTCACCATTGATGATGACGCGAGCATCACGACGGAACTCTTTCTTGTACTTTGGGAACTCCTTCACGATGTCGTCCTTGTATTTGTCCATGACCATGTCTACCTCAGGGCGTGTCTTGCAGGGCCTCAGGTCACCAAATGGGGAAAAGGTCTCATACGGATTGGCGCCGGATGTCAGAATCTGCCAGCGATTGAAGTTGAACCCGCAAAGACGGTCATGATCATCGGGGCATTTGTCAGTGATAGGCAAGTTAATCTGTAAAGGGTTAGACGAGCTCTTTTTGATCATCCGGAAGTGCGAAACGTACTCGGACTTTCCTTGGGACATTGCAAAAGACCTCTCTTTGGTAAGTGTAGCAATTGTAACCATTCTCGTTTTTGGTGTAGGCGGACAATGTCTCTGCGATTATCTTGGCCATGACATTTCGGATACCTGGGGTGGCAAAGCGAGCCTGTTCAGTCTTGAAGGATGCCCTACGCGTCTCGGTCGGGAAGGGGTAGACGTTTGGAGAGCCCTGTACAAGGGTCTTGGTCTTGAAGAACTGCCAGTCGTCGTTCTTGCATTCTTCACTGGAGGTCCATGGACAGGAAACATCGAGAAGATGAAGGATCGTATCAGACAGCTTCGAGCCGCGAAGGTTGCCCCAGTTGACTGGCTTGCGCTGATCCCCACCAGTCCACACCTCGACTTGAGCGAAACCCTGATACTCAGTGGAAGGGTCGTACCCACGGGCCTCGATGGTGTTGAGTGTATCTTGGTAGCATGTCAGCGTGTAGCCTATAGAGAGGCAGCAGTATCTGTACTCACCTGGAATAGTAACATTGAAAGTGTGGTATTCAGAGCGCAGATCGTTGGTGGCCGTGCCGGTATTGGTGTCGGGGGCTGGAGCAGCGCCCACGAGGGAGGTAAGGCATAAAGCCAAGCCAACGAGGAAGAATTTGACGAAGTACTTCATGGTGAAGAACAGAGACTTGGAGTAGTTGAGAGAATTTGAGTCTTTGGGTGTTGTGACAAAGATGAAGGTACGAGCATTTATATATGAGACTCCATGGCTGGAAACGCTAGCGCGCGTCCCCCGACTAAAGTGAAGGTGCAGACGGTGAGAGAAAGGAAACAGTTACCATGACTTTCACGTAAAAGTAAGCTACCGCCGCGGTGATTGAGATGCAGACGCTGAACCGTGAACGGAGGTGACACTTTTATATTCCAGCAACGCTCACTGGATCGAGCATTACAATAATCTAGCTGCTGTTCGCGTATCGCAGCTTGTCCAGTACTCTAATTTGAGGATAGGCCTACGTACATAGAGACCAATTGTATCCGCAGTGGACCTTCATAAAAGCGTCTGAGAACGAAATGTAGCGCTATGAGTGACCTGTGAAAGTGTGTACCCACCTGTCTCAAGGAAATGATTACCAGCTTTCTGCAAAGCAACAAGAGGCTTCAGAGCCTATTGCCTGTTAGTACCATGGTACATACGCTAACGAGCCACAATTCGGATGGCTCGCACATCTTGTCAGTCGTTGTTCTCGGAACCCTTGACAGCCAATAAGACGAAGAGTGCCTGTAGCAGGCCTGAACAGAAGGCCGACTCTCTGCATCAGACAATGAGTCAGATGTGCAAGACGAGGAATGAAGAGAAGCACATGCAAGTTGGACAAGACAAGAAAGTCCGGCAACGATATGGTATCAAGCGATACATTCTTGGGGACACGTGCATTTGGAACATAGTTTCACTGGAGGCAGCGCCCGAGGTATCTTCCAATGAAGGATGGAACTCACTCGCCTCTTGGTTGCCAGAGATCAGATTCTGGAAGCAAGAATTGGCGTGATCTAGGAGATACCCACAGTAATATTTACCGGTGCAGGCCTGGAAAGACTGATTTTCTCCGTTGCAAGTTCTCGAGGAGCTTGAGCTACTCGTCAAACTTCTAGCTCTTTGCAATTGTGCTGTTGGATGTATATACTAGGCTGGTTCGTGGTGTCCTAGACGTAATGTTGCCGCGAGCATTTGGTCTGGATGATGGTTGGAGCAGTAAATTCGAAACATTGGCAGGCCTGTGAGGAACAGTTTACTTAATTGGAAGGCCTGTTGTTGTGTCAGCCACTGATGTCTGCTATTTAGATGGACCCGCGATGCAGACAGCTTACAGTCTTCCCGCCATCTGTCACTGAGTCGGGTCGTCTTCGTCCGGTTTCGAGCAATTGGTGCCACCAGCCGATGTCTGTTGCATGTGGTCGTCGCTCGAGCGGTGTTTCCCCGTCATTCGTAACAATAGATCGAGCAAAGCGGTTCTCGCCATCCGCAAATTCGTCAATACCTTTGACCGGATTGTTCAATTCGTCGGTCAACGCTGTACAACAATAACAGAAAGCCAAGATGGCATGAACACTTCCGAGTGCAACAGTGACATGTGAAGTCATTCAGTTTAAACTCTGGGTATGTGATCCTTTTTGCTAAGACCGAAGAGGCAGTCGACGTTGGGGCTTCTGGATAGTACGGATTATGACCAGTTTCTCCAGTAAATCGCAGTGCAGCTACCTTTGTCCCTCTCGTCAGAACCTACGTAAACAATGTGGCAGACTAATAGCAGGTGCACAATGTCCTTTAATCAGGGGCAATCCGACTCTACAGCGCCCGTCCCCGGCCACCACAACCACCAGCAGCAAAAGAAAACCACAACCACACCTGCTAACAACCGTCAGAAGGGCAAAACGCGTTAGCTAGGAATTGTAGTACAATTGTTCAACCTGCTCAGGAAACCAACGGTGTTGTTTAGAACGTCTCCTGCTCGCCCTCAACCACCACCACCAGCAAAAAGAGACCACAACCACTACATCTGCTCACGACCATCAGAAGGGCAAAATGCATCGGCCGGGAATCGAAC
>JUDZ01008698.1:0-11000 GCA_000812845.1 Stagonosporopsis tanaceti | reverse complement strand
ATATATATATATATATACACCGACTACGGCTTCATGGGTGCGTTGCGGGGTCCCGAAGGCC
This sequence comes from Stagonosporopsis tanaceti, assembly GCA_000812845.1. NCBI lineage: Eukaryota > Fungi > Ascomycota > Dothideomycetes > Pleosporales > Didymellaceae > Stagonosporopsis > Stagonosporopsis tanaceti. Next base: position 10,939 of record JUDZ01008698.1, on the reverse strand, counting down.
CACTGTAATTGAGGACATGATGTATGCATTCTGGATGGGTGGTTTGATGTGCTCACGGCTTCTGCGCCCTTGTCTCCCGGAGTTTCACATCATGGATGTCGTGGTCAATGGAAGCTGTCGTGGTCGTAAGAGGGATGGTGCAGTTGAGTGGATGCACTAGACCGGAAGTAGCTAGACGATGCTCAACTCCCACCTGCCATGTTGCGCAACCAATCAGCCGCCAGGGTTTCGACTCAGATGGAATCAGCGTCTCAGCTGAACTTGCCATTGCTTTGTTTGTGCACTTCATGCAGAAGCGTCGCTACTTGATACGATGTTAGGGCAGGCTGTAACACCTCTCAGCTCTGGCAGGGCTTAGCTGCATACACATATGCATACTTAATTCACCGTCAATCGCTTTCGCTCAATCTATACCTTCTGCACTCGCTATTCATAACTCCGGTACCACGACTAAGCCTGAGTTCAAGCCAGAGGATCTGAACAATGGACTCGGCCGGCACACTGGGTCGCAACAAGTCCGACTACGATCTTAAAAAAATCGACGACGTCAGAAGCTATCTCCAAGACTATCGTGGCCTCACAGACTTTCTGATCGAACCCCTCAGTGGAGGCACTGCGAACTACGTTTACCGCGTGACCGGACAAGGCGTAGATGCTGGAACATCTTGGGTGCTCAAGCATGCTGCTCCACAACTTGCAAGCCTGTTTACTTTCAGCTTGCCTCAAAGCCGCATGGACTTTGAAGCACGGATGCTAGCCAACAAACTCAAAGACGAGAACGAAAGTCACTGCACTCCTGGAGAAGCCAGCGACGGGAGCACCCACGCGCAGACAGTCCCTTTCTTATTCTACGAAGAGGACATGAAGCTTTTGTGCATCCAGGACGCCGGCGCCCAAAACCTCAAAGATGCTTATGCGACGCTCAGCAACGAGCAGGTCCAGGAAATTGGCACGGAGATCGGCAAATGGCTGGCCAAATTGCACACACAGACTCCGCCTTCCAGCGTTAATGGATCTTGGGACTCAAATAATGATGTTGGGGTGCTCATAGCCCGTTACACCTACATGAACCTCGCTGAGACCCTTCGACAAACGGGACACGATGCGGAACTAGGAAACCTCATCAACGACTACTTTGGCGGACAGATAAAATTGGACAAAGAAAGCGTTTGCCACGGCGACTTCTGGCCTGGCAATGTCATGCTCAAGGGAGCTTCATCAAACCAAGGACCATGCGTCTTGAGTGTCATCGACTGGGAGATGGTGCGCGTCGGTTGCGGCGCGACAGACGTTGGGCAGTTTGCGGCCGAAGCATTCCTTCTCGATCGGTTCCACGGAAACAAAGGCCTCCACACAGCTTTCATCAAATCCTACTTCCTGTCTGGCGGCATCTTGCTTTACCACTGGCTGACCCGAGTCGCCATACACTTCGCTGTCCATCTCGCATTCTGGCCCTCTCGCGAAGTGCACTGGGCGAACAAGGAAAACACACAGGTATTGGTCGACTTGGCTGTTACTATAATTAAAGACGCCATCTCTGACACCCCGAATGCCGAGAATTGGAGAGTGTTTGAAGGGCTCCCGGGCCTGGATGAGATCGCGCAGAGAATACTGAAGGAAAGGGGAGATCCCATGCCTGATCCTGAGACTGTGCAAATACCTCAGTCTTAGCAAGCTGGAAGTGAGCAGAGCTCGATGGCGTTGGAAGAGCTGGAGGACATTGAGATGGCGAAAATGCTGATATTGATGACACAGAGGTTTGGTGAGACGTTCGGTGTGTGTTTGTTATGTCCCGAACCACCCGACGAGGAGGAAGCCGGAGTGTCCGAAAAGAAGAAGGGGAAGAGGAATATGCAATAGCGTTGGTGCAACGACGCGTCGTTGTAACGTTTCTAGCTCTGATCGGGTCAGCGAACAGGATACTGTCATAGATAGCGAGTCTACCTGATACTATGTCACTGCGTGTGGTTTCTCTAGAAATTCAGTGACTGCATTGGTCCTCACTCAAAGACGCTTTTGTATTTTACAAACACTGTTGTCTTACGACTCGATGAAGACAGAGCAGAAACAATCGACGCGCTGAACACTCCTAACACTTAGCAAGATTTAGCATTCTATCTCGCACTCACACTCCTACTCACCCTACCAACCTCAGGAAGTTGCGGATCATTTGTTTCCAACCATTCCCCTTCCCCCAGTACAAACCCGAAAAAGGTCTCCACGAGCGTCTTGACCACAAAATCCATCCTCGGCGCCCATATCGTCCCCAGTGATCCTATCGGCGCCGTCTGATTCCTCAGCCCCAGCAAATCAACCCAATCTCCCAGGTCCGCAAAGTTCTGATGTCCACTCCCCGCTACAACCAGCCAGTCCCACCATCCTGACTGCTCAGCCACGAAAGCTGGCCACGACGGCTCGGCGGTCAGCGTGTGTGCTTCCTGCCCGAGCATGAGCAGTGGTTTCCCCACATCGGGGTGCGCAAAGTACGTCCCGTCCATGTTCACAGCGGCTAGGATGGACGGTTCAACGGCCAGGGCGTACGCGGCTGCAGTTCCGCCCAGGGAGTGGCCGAGCGTTAGGTAGTGTGTTGAGTTGAAGAGGGCTCCTGTTGATGCCACATACGCGGGGAAGAGGTCGCGAGCTGTAGCGATGATATCTGATACGCGCATCTGCACGACGGATTCGGCGAGGGTCTCGTTCCAGCGATAGTTGATGTCGAGTCCGTAGATGCCGGGCTGATCGTTGGGGAGGTGCAGGTATGGAGTCTCGCCTGCATGGTCCAGCGCGACGATAGTGTAGCCTTCGGAGGCGAGTTGGGAGGTCAGCGCATTGTACATGATTGCGTTTTCGCCTGCGCCTGGGGAGAAGATGATTGTCGGCTTTTGCGAAGTACCGTTCTTTGAAGTATCGAGAGGTTGGGCCTGGTGGACGTTCCATGTTGTTAGGCTTTGCAGTGAGTTGTTCGGGAATTGATAGTTGTCACTCCAGATCCTCGCCGTGGTCGGGTCGAGGTACGGTGCTGTGTTGACACCGGGGATGGGAATGGTTTGCGTCGGGTAGTAAATGGTAGCGAGGAGGATTGCAGATCGATCTCCTGGATTCACAGGGTCATTCAGCATGGTTTTGTTGAACGCATGCTGTGTGAAGCCGACACGATACGGACCCGTTGGTGGAGGGAATGAAGCAGCAGCAACGACTTGAAGCAACACGACAACAACAGCCAGCATCGTGACAACAGATATTTTGGAACCAAGCTTCGAATAAGCACTCTGCATTCTTCTTATGCAAGTCTTCAATCAGGCACACAGTCCCAATCAATTGATGTTCCGCGGGCGGTCATCATCTTTAGCCTTGCTTAGGAAGGTGCACAATCGAAACTGCGCTCAAATCACGTCATGTCAGACGGGCCAAGATCGTCAATCTGGACATATCTAGGACACATATAGGTAAGATGTTAACCATCGGGCTCTCGGTTTTCTGATCAGTTTTCTTTCTTTCCAGATTCGTATCGGTGCTTGTTGAAATGCATGGACCTCCCTCGATCTGGTAGACCACAGCTTGCAACCAATCAGAAGCAAGACATAGCTTAGCGTACTGGACTTGGGGGATCCGCACATTTCACCAACCATTATAATGCACCCGCTGTTCGAAGTTTGCGGGTCATACCTTATCGAGGAACGTGAGGGCGGCCTTACGTTCACGAGCTTGCAAGGAACAGATGTTCAGTGTAAACTTTCTTGGACAGCAATGCGGATAGATCATAGCAGTATGAAGGTTGTATCGGTACCTGCCGGACTGTATGGACCATCCCTCCCATAGAATCGAGCAACAGCATCTGCTTCTGATTGGCTACATGCTGATTGGGTACAATCTGCAGGGTGAAAACGTGGGTTCCGGCCACTCACAGAGCTGGTTGCTCGTTGATACTACGGTATGGTCTGGTGTTTTGGTAGTAAGGGGTAGTCTGCACATTTCAGCAAGCATTATGATTCCAGACAGAAAAAGCAATACACAAACCTACAATAGTATCAGAATTTACAGTGATATGCGGACCCCTCTTTATCTAGCAGAATGCTTGAGAACCGCTCCTGATTGGCCAATAACCATCACTAACTAATCAGAAGTAACCTACTATGGTAAGTTTTGTTAGTACGGTGGGTGCAACAGGGGCCGTATTATCCTGACCATTTTAACGCGGTGTTCTTTTCAATCACTAGCTACTTAGCTGATTGGTTGAATGAGCAACGCTAACTCTTGCTATTCTTTTCCAGATGTAATATTTCCGTTAGGGAGACTGGGTTGCACCCCTGTTGTGCCGGCCCTACTAACAAAACTTATGCCATGTACCATAGTACAGCCCAGGGTACCAGACTAGACTTTGGGGGTCCATGCACAATACATCTCCGCAGACATTTTATATCGCTGAAAAAGAAACTATCAAAACAATCGCTACTTTGCTAGCTTGTATATACAACGCCCAGCAAGGAGACATTCATGACCACTATACAGCAATATCTAGCCATATGCGACCCTCTCTCAGATATTTCAGCTTCTCGACACAGCTGTTCTCACCGCATGAGGCACCTCGTGCAGCTTTGATCTGAGCCCCGATCTTGGTCGGTCTATCCCTCTTGGCCTGTTCATTGAGGAATCCAGGGGTATGCCTGAGCACATAAAAGCAGAACATTGCCCTTGCTATAACTTCAGATGACCAGGGTTCAACGCTTTATGCCGCCGGTCCAACTTTGAGTCTGCCGCAATCACCCTCACTCTGCTGATTTTCGGCTTCAGACAGAATGTCGGCGATATACGAAGCTTGCATGTCCGGAGCATAATTTCATGGTCACTAGGCAAGTTTTATCAGAGTGGCTTCAGGGGCTGGAGCAATGCGTGGCTTTCGTGCACAAGTTAAGTTGTATGCGAAGCACGGTTCGAAGAGTTGATTCACCCATAGAGTTGAAGTTAGAACCATACTCAATTATATACCGGAAGAACTATTTACAGAAGGAGATGACAGCAGTCACTCGAATATTTACAGACAAAATGTGGTTCCTAGACAGCATAAAACTGAATTTAGACGTCTGCCTCAGTGGTAGCGCCAATTGCTGCGTTGGACGAGGGAACCAAGAAGGTGCTCGCGGGGATACGACCGTCGGATCCTCGTGCTCCCTTCAACTTGGAGGGGTCAACGCTCTTGAAGGTGCTGTTGGACCAAGTCCCTGACTGCCACGAGTTGCCGGACGCCTTAACGGTCGAGACGAGGGAGATCTGAGCAGAACCCGTGTTGACGGCGGCGATGTTCTTGTTGAGAGCTGACGAAGAGCTACGGAAGTTGAAGCCAACATCTCCATTGTTCCAGGCGGTGTTGCGCTCCACAACCAGTGCGCCCGGGTTGCCGTTGTCAATGAAACCCTTCTTGGCATTGGCAAAGGCCATAGAGTTGCGCACGATGTGGTTCGCAGGCGGGTTGTCAGTGATACCAAGCTTGAAGCCGTTTCCATCGCCGTTGAAACCGGAGAATCCCCAGCGGTTGAAGCCATTACCCCAGGCATAGACTTCCTCCAGCGTCACAGGGGATCCGAACATGAATAGATCGAGACCGTCATCGACGTTGTCCCAAAGTCGGGCATTGCGCAAGACATTGCCCTCGCCAGAGCCAGACTTGCAGGCGAAACCATCTGCACTCTCACCGTTCTTGCGAGGATCGCGGTTGCGGTAGGAGTCGAGGTAGAGCACAGTGTTGTTGGATGATGCACCTTCGAGCTGGAACCCTGTCTCGTAGTTGTCGTGGGTGGTGATCAACTCGTAGTAGTTGTGCGAGGCGTCACGAGCGTAAATGCCGTAGGGGCCGTTGATCAACTCGAGGTTATAGAACTTCCAGTAGTTGCCCTTCTCGATGTGCAAGATACCTCGCTCCTTGTTGGGCAGAGACTCGTCGAGGCCATACGGAGTGCCTGGCATACCCTCACCATCAAGGATGACCTTCTCCTTCTCGAAGGAGCGGATGGTGATCGGTGCAGTCCTCGTGCCGCTCTTGGTGATCTGGATGTTGGTGGTAGGCTTGGGTTGTCAGCGAATGATCATGGTACAATGTCCGCTTGACATACCTTGTAGGTGCCGGCCCGAAGCAGAATGTTGTCACCGGCGACAGCAGCGTTCACAGCAGACTGGATGGATCCATAGGGGGCTGTGGCGGACCCGGTACCAGTGCCGGTGGGAGAGACGTAGATGTCCTTGGCCAATGAGGAGCCAGTAAGCGCTGCTAAGGCGACAATTAAACTTTTAGACATGATGTTGAACGACCGAGCAAGCAATGGTGAGAGACCTGGTATTTGGATAGGTAGAAAGTCGTTAATGGCATGGCTTTATTTGCGAAGCTTTACGATCGCGCCATGATCCATGACTTGCCACCCCTGTCGTGTGTAATTAATCACTATAGGCGCGACAGTGCCAAGGCGGCGGATTCGCTCACGGTCCATCAATGAACGCGTGCCAGAGAAATCTCCGACTCGGGATGTAATCATATCGATAGTATCCCATATGCGCTTAGTACCCTGTCTTAGTGGCCACTTTTGTCGTAGTCTTTGCAACGGGGACCGGTGTTAACATAATCGCGACGACACTCTCTCGGCCGATTGGAACTGAAAAATTGCCTATTCCGGTTAGCGTTTGCTTCGATGGTTCACACAGAGCTTACAGTACCCATCATGAAGGCTGCGTGCAGACATATAAACGTCATGTTGCCGCGATGTAGACCTACAAAAAGTCAATCAATCCACAGACTGTCATAACAGTACCTTTCCACAATGGCTTCTGCAACAACCATCTTTATTACTGGTGCAAATACCGGCCTTGGCTTGTATACCGTCAAGGCCCTGTACCAATCACCACAAGCATACACCATTCTACTCGGCTCCAGAGATCTGACCAAGGCTGCAGCTGCCATCGAAGAAGTCGAGCGCGAGCACGCAGGCTCGGCGAGCCGCATCGAGCCGGTACAAGTCGACCTTGAGGATGACAGTTCGATCGCTCAAGCGTTCGAAGAAAGTTCCAAGAAACATGACAGGATCGATGTACTTGTAAATAATGCGGGTGAGAGACCGGGTCTGATCATGTTGTCGCAAAAGCTGAACATAGCACAGGAGCTCAGTTCGATCAACAGGTCGCTCAGGGAAAGATGACCATTAGGGAGATGTGGAACCAATCTTGAAATTTCAACGTGACCGGCACACACATACTAACCAGCACCTTCGCTCCGCTGCTCCTCGAGTCATCTCAGCCACGCCTTCTGTTCATCACCAGTGGCACAAGCACACTCACAGAGCACGGCAACACTGCACTGGCTATCAACCAATCTCCTCCTAAAGGCTGGCCAAAGCAAGAATTCTCCGTCACGGGATACCGATCGACAAAGACTGGCATGAACATGAGGGTGTTGGAGTGGCACCGCATGCTAAGCGAGGACGGCGTAAAGGTGTATGCAATCAGTCATGGCATACTAGCTATAGGCCTAGGCGGCAATCCCGAATTGATGAAGAAGATGGGTGCGCTTGATCCGACGGTTGGAGCAGAATTGATTCGCGATGTTGTTGAAGGTCGCCATGATGAGGATGTAGGGAGGGTGGTGCGTAAAAACAACGTGCAGCCGTGGTAGCGATGCCGTAACCAGATGAGAAAATGATCGTCCGGTCCAAGAGTGTTCGAAGAGGGATCGATGTCTGGAACCCGTACACACAATCTTTACACGATGTTACAATCGTTGTATTATAAAACGTCCAGGCCTGCGAATGTGTTTGAACTCCAGAACCTTTCTGTATCTGCGGATGAGACCCTTAAAAAGTTGAGCGGGTCAAGCTCATCGAATGTAAAGTACGTCTCTAAGTATGGTAATCGGCCTATCTCAGCGTTACAAGATGTTGAGCGTTCAGACCCCGCAACATCAAGCGTCACTTGTTGATGGAGCTCTTCTTCCACTCCCCCCGAAGCTTGTGCAGACTTATCTGCTGTCTCATCTGCTGATCTTAGGGTAATCTGTATCGCTAGACCGACTTTTCTTGCATCGACACTGGATTCGGATCTGTCAACACAGACCGAGCGTGCTTCTGAGAGAAGCAAACGCACATCTTCTGTTGCAATCATTGAGACTGAAGTCGAAGGACTTTCCCCTCGACGCTTCAGGTCCATGTAAAAGCAAAGGATGATTGCGCCAAGCAGGAATCTGACATCGCAATGCCCTTGAACATCCAGCTTACTACTTGGAAGCGACCGCCTGGTTGGAATCCGCGATGAACATCTGTCACGTTGCGTACAATACTGCTAGCCGACTCAACACACTGGCAGATGCTATGAGCGTTGCCACGCTCCATGTACCTCCGGTAAAGGATGCATAGGCTTTTCAAGTACAGGAGCTCGAGGAAAAGCCGACACATGACAAGGAAAGGCGGTTGCGCATTGGATTCCTCGATTGAATGCCATCGAAGAACATCTGGAATGCTGGAGTATGCTTGCTTAACCTCCGCATCCAAGTCCATGACTTCAGCTTCAGTCTGAGTACGCAAAGACCATGCCGCTTCATAAATTTTGGAGAAGACCGGCATTAGCCTGTCTTTGACAATGAACCATAGAATTGCAGTAGCCTCGCTCTCTGGTCGAGGGTCGGGAAGCACTTGTGTGTCGATATCGAAATCAGTGTCCAAGAGGTTCAAGGGAGATCCGGTATCGCGATCTTCGAGACTGATGTTACTTGGGAGTCCCAGCTGGAAAGATACCATGGTGTCGACCTGTTTGCAGCATGCCCAGAAACGTCTTCTCATCTCACCCTCGAACACCGTGAGCCTGCCGAAAGTATCTGGATCGCGGTGATATCCGAGCTGGTACGCGTGTCTTACAGCTATGGATATGATTGCACCACACTCGTGACTTGGATCAAGACTGCGAAGGCCTCTGCAATGGGCATACAAGAGGAGTGCTTCTGGTGCGTCTCGTTGAGTATTGTGGTATTTACCAAGCACTAGAAATTGACCCGCTGCTGTTTGGAGCCTGTGACTCTGTGCTTCAGGATTATGCTCCAGTGATACTGCGCCAGGAACCAATGCATTGACAAGATAGAGAACAGTGTACTTAGCCAGAACGCAGATGCCGTCAGGAATTGACCTGCATGGAAACTCTGGTACTGCCGCTGGAAGTGTTGTGCGTGAATGAAGGGCTGGATTAACGTGCTACCTCCGAAGTAGACTGTTATAAGTCGGATGGTTTCTTCGCTTGGCGGCACGTACTGTGACAGAATGGTGTGTTTGGAAGATGCAGTTGGCAAGCCAAAGATGCATTCATCGACCACATGTTTTTCATCGATGGTAGATACTTCAATATTCAGCCTTTTGTCTGTGCTCGATAACTCGGAGCGCAGCTGATGGATACCCTCCATAATATTTTCCACAATAGTAGGGTAATGGTCTTTCGTCACGGCGACCACATCACGGCTGCTTCCGCTGCCTCGGCCATTGGAGAGGCTTGGAGGCGATTTCGGGTCCTGCAGTGGCTCAGAAGCATTTGATGTGCCCACTAGCTATTGGACCATGGCCTCAAGACGGTTGAGCCTGTCTTCCGCGATTGACTTGCTTTTCCCGCGTGTTAGACCGTCGTAGGAGCAGGACGTACCGCCATCTCGCTTAACGCAGCTGCCACACGGTTTGCTTTTGTCACATCGGAGCTTTGACGTTTGACACTGATTGCAGACCAATGTTTGACGCTGGCGTTTAATGGCTCCTCCACCCCCTGATCGTTGCTTGCGTATCCCGGCAACCCTAAATTTGCTGGTGAGTTGAGAGACGTCAGCCATGCGTCGTTACTGATGCGACACGCTCCGAAAGGAGTAATGGAGATGGGAGGAGGTACTGAAAGTGCAACAGTCGTCCGTTAGACGGAGCTAAGGGCACGGAGCTAATAGCCGTTGCGGGGATCCCGCAGCCACCGCCGCCACTAGTGCCGTCGGCTGGGTGCATGTTCTGCCGTTTTACTTCATCAGTCCACCAATGATCCCGCTCACCTTTGCGGAAAAATTATGGTTACAAGTGTTCTGCGTGCGTTATGCGCGATTCTTTGCCTGGCTTCGATTGTCATAGCGAATTTTAACTCCCGAATGACATGGCCAGACCGATCCCAAAAGCGTTTTGTCGTGTACTTGACAGGGTAAGTTCGAAGCTACCTGCGCGCCACTGATCTGGACTGATAACGGTAGTCAACACGATGTCGTCCCAGAGTCATCTCTAGTAACGAGAGTGACACACGTGGCGCTGGCTTTCATGCGATCTGAAATTTTCAACGTCCCTCACCAGGACGAGTTCCCACTGTTCACAACCATCTCTGAGGTCCGCCCAAAGTTTAAAAGTGGTACAAAGATCCAGGTAGCTATTGGGGGTTGGGGGAATACAGATGGGTTCTCGGAGGCAGCGAAAACTGAGGAAAGCCGCAAACTCTTTGCTCATAATGTCAAGGTCATGATCGACGCAACGGGTGCTGACGGTGCGTATCTCAACTGAAATATCTGTGTAATACTGACTCTGCAGGCGTCGATTTAGATTGGGAATACCCAGGGTTGGTCTTTTGTAATTACGCCCAACTCTCGCTAATCTAAGATCAGAGGCAACGGAGAAGACTACAAGCAGACTCCAAACTCGGAGAAGTCTTGGGAGGTTGACGCCTATCCTGGGCTCCTTGCTGAGATTAGAGCGGCGATCGGTCCTTCCAAACTTCTCACAGCAGCAGTGCCAGGTCTGTATCGAGATATGATTGCCTTCACGCGGACTACCATTCCAAAGGTATACGAGTCAATCGACTTTCTGAACGTCATGACATACGACCTGATGAACCGACGAGACAACGTCACGCAACATCACAGCGGATTGGATGGTACCATCAATGCTCTGCAAGCATACACGGA
>JUDZ01008697.1:0-10992 GCA_000812845.1 Stagonosporopsis tanaceti | reverse complement strand
CGTTAGTTATGAGCTCCTAGAAAGTTCTAGTGTAGACATGTGAACAGGTATGAGCTGAAAGTGGAAGTGAAAGTGTCACCAGCTGATCAAGCGCGGTGCCCGTCAACACCGACACATCTTCGAGCACTGTTGAGCAAGACCCTGTACTTCATCCCCTCGTTGTAGCTGGGTCACAAACGTTCAATGTTGCAGACGCCGAACGATGATGCAGCTGATGGTCACTTACACGAGGGAGCACAGAGGCCATTTGCATGGATCTATCGCCAATCTTGGCAGAAGAAGCCTTCAAGCCTACCGACTGCCCCCTCTTCAAGGTAATCCTCCGATGACGTGGGGCGAAAGGACTAGAAATCCAACACGATTCAGACAAGTGAGTGTGAGAGCGCTTTGAACGAGAGACAAGATCATGGGAAGGCCTTCACCTGTTGAGATATCTGTGGTACCTTGAAGCACTGTTCATGCCATCCGGGTACTATGAGAAAGTGGAGACGACGATGCAATTACTGTGCGATGTATATAAAAGGCAGAATTCGAGTAATGACAGGGCAATCGCAAAGTAAGGTCTTAAAAGATACAAATGAGAGACCAAAACAACGGGCCTTGAAGGCCTAGCCGTGTCCGCCACAAAGATATGGACTCGTCTGTCTATGACGCAAAGAACGTTTGCCGTGTGTATGAGTAGAACCGTGTGAGTTTCCTCAATGCTCGAGTGCGCCAAACCCTTCTGAGCATGCGTCCTCTTCTGAAGATGAAGCAAGATAGACATGTGACAAGCTTAAGACCAGGCTAGCATGAGCCTCACAGTGGCAAAAGAAGTGGTTTTGTGTTATTGAGTGACAACGTGCTTGCTCCCGTGTGGTGTGTGTATACAGTGCGCTCTGGAAACCAGACGACATGTACTTGTGCTGGTCAAGAATTAGATAGGGCGAAGTGGGCCTGCAGACAAGCTCCGTCAAATGGGACTTAGCGCTCTTGGCAGAAACGCGAAACTCGCGCGTCTACATGGCGATATGTACGTTCGCCATAGAGCTCACGATGCCTGTATAAATACAGTAACAGGGCTAGATGCTTGAACAATGACGGCACGAACCCACAGGCTTTCATCCAGGAAGTCACGGATGACCGCGGAACTGGGGAACTTTTGCCGAAGCATCCCGCAGCCGCACTAACCCCACGATGACGATCATCGTGCATCTGAGTTATTTTAAATCGAAGTGCATCTCTTCTCCATCAACGAAGCTTCACATTGCTAATCTTCACGGGAACTGGTCTCTCAATCTAGTAAAATCGAATCTGCGCTGCCAGTCAACACTTGCGCTATCTGTTCACGCAACGAATGTCTGTCGTCATGGTCGACACACCTCCGAAGAAGAGCGGCCTGCGCGCCATGTTCGGGATGCGCTCGAGTACTCCAAAAGAGATAGGACCACGCAAGAAATTGACAAAGAAGGGCTCCCGAATGGATATGACAGCTGGCGTTGACACAAACCCCGGGCGGCAGGACTCAGGCAGCTTCTCAAGCCAGCACAGTGGCGAACGAGCCAGACAGCAATCAGGTCTGCCAACATACGAGGATGCTACGGGCTATGCACCACACGTTTTCCGGGACGACCCTTACACAGCCAGATCTCCAAGCGCCGTCCCCGTTTACATACAATCTGACGCCGAGTATCGCCGTAACTCAGAGGGGCTACAGCAGTTTGCTGCTCCCTTGTATCAGACCACCACTGCCAGCTCCGCAAGAACGGGCTCGTTACCACAGATCTTCCATGAGCGGTCAGAACACAAGAACCAGCCATTGCCGCCAAGACCACCTCCTTCAAAGCTGAGCAAGGCTCATCGAGCCCCTGTTCGACAAGAAGACGTTCTCGATAAGGACACAGGTGAACGAAAAGATCTTACGGATATGATGCATGCATTCACCTACAATGAAGCCCTCGACTCGGGTGACGAAGTGAGCCATCGCAGGGATGAAATCTTCTATGATCCTACCAAGCCAGATGGGACTGCCATGTTGGGTGCTGTATCTCCAGAGATTTGGTTGCACGTTGCAGAATACTTGTCACCCCTGGACGTCGCACGACTCTCATCCACTTGTCGCACAATGTTCGCTCGCTTGGGCCGTCAGCCATACAGATTACTCCTGGATCCCCATAATCGCCCTGATCGTCTTAACTTCCTGCTAGCAATGGACCACAAGCTGCCTCGCCACCTATTCTGCTTCCCTTGCGCACAATGGCATCTCCGCATTCAGCCAGGATTCGAAACTTTGAAGCCCCACAACGTTCTGAACCCACTATTTGAATGTCCGAACTTCACAAACAATCTTCTCCCGCCTCCCAGAATTCGGATCAGCGAAGGGCGCACGTTGCCGTTCGCGTTCGTACAATTAGCCAGGCGGCACTGGGCGTTTGGGCCCGAGTATGGCATTCCACACCACTCACTTGCCCGTCGTTGGAAGGATCCGTACTCTCCTTGGTCGCATGAGAGCAAGTATCACGTCACCGACAAGGGGCACGTTTTGATGCGTGTCAAGTCGCAGGCGTACGTTCAAGGTGGCATGACTACGGCTGCCAAACGTATGTTGCTATTTAGTCGAGACGATTACACACCATACTTCAGTGTGTGCAGTCACTGGCGAAACGGCGTTCTGACTTCCATACCGAAGTGTGCAATTGATCACATACCTGTATCGGAAGTGAGTGTGATCAACGGGATCAGGGACCACCTAGCTCCTAGGAAGGCGGTCGGTAACGTGCCTACATGTCAGACGTGTGGGCCGATGCGACGTTGCCCGGAATGTCCCACGGAATACCTTGTTGAGCTCAAGATGATGGAGGATAAGACTGTGAAGAGCAATGGCATTGAACGGTTCAAGCAGGCACTGGTGGTCACAAGGTGGAGCGATCTCGGACCCGGCCGCAGTCCCGTCGATGCTGAATGGGCAGCTATCACTGGCGAGAACGAAGAATTTGACAGTTTCCAGGAGATAGGCAGAAGAGCTATCAGCGGTGTCTTCGAGAGCGCCTTTACTGACACAACGCCTGGCCAGAGAATTTTGACAATGAACCCTAAGAAGATTAAGGCAAATGATATTGGAGGCGACTGGTACTAGTCTAGCATGCGGACAATGCAGGTCATCACACGCTGCACACATTAGTCAGTCGATAATCACACCTATCATCACGAATTACAGTACCGGCAATACGAGCTACAGCGCAACAGAGTGACAGAATTGATCACGTGACCGTAAGCTCTCTCGTACGTACACCCTTTCAAGATGCTCAGCGCGGCAAACAATCTCGTAGCGACTTATAGCACCTTGGTTATTGGCCTTCGTACCCTGGTATGCGTGGGCTCGCCCTGGAAAATTCTTGATCGGTCCGACGCTGCGAAAACCGCTGTTGCCAAGTCATGACAGCTAAGTGGAGATTAGATGATCTGATAAAAACTCTTCCGTTCCAATTACGAATGCTTCGTCAACACAACACGCAGGCTGGACTACTTTCGTTCGGCTCCGACTGCATGTTGTTCGCTAGTAGGGTCTGCACACCGCGGAAATGCCAGTCTTGGTAGAAAAGAACAGGTTATGCAGCAGCGATCCTGCGGAAATTACTTCTTCACACTTGGACCTAGACTAGTACAAGCTTAGCCCTGTACTTCTGCCACGCGAACCCTGCGCACCAGAAGCCGTTTATTGGGTGATTGTGGATCGGAGGTCGCTGTCGCGACTCAAGCATACGAGCGAAGTTGCGATGACACCCAACCATAAGATAAAAACGCGTCCTCCATCTTATCTGATATGCACATTCGCCCTCCTCTCTAATCCTCATTGTCGCGCGAACTCAGCTACGATATGCTCTCATCCGCAGAGCCTAGCAGCGACAATGGTTCGCTCCAAAGCCAACAGCGAACTTCGGTGTCAGCTGAGAAAGGACCGGACGTGGTAGTGGCCAGCAGCGGCTCGTCGGCCAGAAGTGAGGGTGGACGCAGCCAGCTCGTGCCTCTTAAAATGAAGCTCATCTCTATCCTTCTCGTCACAGCCATTGGCTTCGGCTCCCGCTGGAGCAGTGGAGTTACTGGAGCGATGAAGAGCACTCTGAAAAAGGTATGCAAATGCAATTCTGCCAAGTTGCCGAACGGAAGAGCTGACAGCAGTAGCAATTGCACATCAACAACGCTCAGTACGCCGTTCTGGAAGCCTCCGAGGACTTCATGAAGACGGCTCTGATTCTTGTTAGTGGTTTGGTCACTGACAGGATTGGTGGTGCCAGCGCCATGCTTTGGGGCAATGCCATTCTCAGCGTCGGCGCCATTTTTATTGCTGCAGCCACCACCATACGATCCTATAAGTTCATGATCTTCGGTGTCGTTGTCCAGGCTTTCGGCGACATCGCTACTCAAGTCGCTCAGTACAAAGTGTTCAGCTCCTGGTTCGCTCCTTCTGATGGCTTTGCTTCGACCCTCGGTCTCGAGCTCGGTATCGGCAAGATCGGAGCCTTTGTTGGCAAGGCTACAGCCAATGTCATTGCGAAGAACACTGGCGACTTCAGTTGGGTTTATTGGACGGCCGTGTTCATGAACCTGTTCACAAACGTCATCACTCTGGGCTTCTGGTTCTTTACCAGATGGTGCAACAAGACTTACTCCGGCATGGTCGATCCGGCGACTGGCGAGAAGCTCACCGAGAACAACAAAAAGTTTGAGTTCGGCAAGATGCTGCGCCTCCCCTGGACCTTCTGGGGCGTGGTCTGTTTCTCGCTCTTCCAGACAAGCACGGCAGGCATCTACAACCAGAATGCTACCGAGCTGGCCGAACAGCGCTTCAAAATCGACGCCGTCACAGCTGGCTGGTACTCATCTATGTCGCAATATCTGGGCTTCTTCCTCGTACCACTCATCGGTATCTTCATTGATCTTCTCGGTAACCGGATCACCCTCATGGTTATCTGTGGAGTAGGTATGCTGCTATCTATGTGCTTGGCTGCCTGGGGTCCAACTATCGGTGGCACAGCGGCATCATTTGGTATCTATGCTGTTGCAACTTCATTTGGACCCACCGTTATCATCGACTCGATTCGCACCTCAATGTGGTACCAGGAAGTCTTCGGTTCTGGCTACGCGGTCAAGATTGCTGTCAACAACAGCATGACTATCTTCGTACGCGTCGTAACTGGTGTCATACAAGATCGTGACAACAACTCGTACGACAACGTTGTGAAAGGCTACGTCTTCCTCGCCGCTGGCTCAGTCATTGCTGGTTGCGCCTTGCTTGCGGGTAGCTACTGGACTGTGGACCTGGGGTTGTTGCAGTGGACTAAGAAGCAGCGCATGGCCAAGGGAGAAGTCATCAACGACCGGAAAGTTCAATTTGAGAGTGGAGAGGCAGGCGTTAGAAACAGGAAGATTAGCATAACGCTGTTCATAATTCTCATCTTCTTCATTCTAGGGGCCTGGGCTGCGTACTTCTGGGGTGTCGCAACAGGTAACAACAGCTAGAAAACGAGAAGTGGCAGCGCCAATCGTGCAGTGACAATACCGGTCTCAAGATATCAAACAAAATCATACTTTAGCATCAGTCTCTTTCCCTATCGCCTATTTGAGCGCGTACGTGTGACCTGCTCATCTGTGCTAGTTGTCTCTAACACTCACTCAGTTTTGCTCCGTATTCAAATACTCTACACCTGCTATTCAAGCGCACGCCCTCGCCCAGCTATCCGACCCATGATCTGGGTCATAAGATCCGGGTCGACTTTGGATCCATGAGCGATAGTGAGACGCATGAACATGTCAAAATTCCGCCTCTCGAAAAGATGTACACCCTCAGAAACGCAATCGAGGATATCGTGGACGAAGCTGCTGATATCAGGCTCGACGATTCTCAAGCTTTTACGTTGACTAGCGAGCTCTGCAGCCACATCAAAGGGTCGACGATCCCAAATGTGAAGACTCTTGGCCCCCGACACACAGCAAAGAGTGCATTTTGCAAAGATTCTCTCTTGGGCCAGCGCTGGTCCGGACCGTTGGTAGCCACCTGCTGCGAGAAAGTTGCCTGACACTTTGCGGAGGAGATGGGTAAGAAGAGTCAGCATCCTGCGGTCGCGTTGTCCTCCTACGTCTGCTTGGTCGTAGATTAGGTCGATCGAGTCAAAGAGATTTTGTTGGCTTGTGCCAATAGCAGCGAGAATGAACTGGATCGTCCAAGCAATATCCTGGTCGGTGCAGTCAGTCGAGCCTTTCACCCTTCATCTCCGCCCCATTGTCCGCAACAGCCCAGTCACCGTTTTAATATTAGAATCCCCCATGCTTTTACACCGCCCCCGTAACAGCCTCAATGTCCCTCCGACCTGGTCTACCACGACCGACGGCAAAGGCAGTTAGCTGTCGCCTATCAGTCAAGTCGAAGTCTGGGAAGAAAGCATGTTGCGCAGTCACGTAGACGTCATTCACTGCGCAGCACGTGTTCATGCGTTCGAGATCTCCACCAACAGAGTTTGATAGCTCTTCGTGTACACTTATCTTACATATTCATGCACCTACCACCACCACCACCATCTCCTCGAAGCGCCTAGCCTTTTCCACTTCCACGTCGAGTTACGGTGAATCATGTAGTCCTTGCTCTGGATGCTCTTATGGATGCCCCAGAAGCCGCCCAGTGGCCAGATGTTCTTCAATCGCATGCCCCAGTCCTTCTGCGCCATGTTTGTGTACTTCTCAATATCGACATGCACCTTGTCGTGAACGTCTGGTAGGCCGCCGGCATTGTACTTCGTCCGCAGGTTTTGGTGCCATTGACGATCGAACTGTGACCAGAATTCGTCCTTGCTGTAATAGGTGTGCGCGTACAGCCATTTCATGCCGCCCATCTCGCCCAGTGTCTTCTCGAGCGCGCGATTCTTGCTGAGGTACTCCTGCGGCTCTTGCGGTCCAAAGCCCCACAGCCCGATGTTCAGCATTTGCGTGTCCTTCAGCTCGCCTTTGGTGTGTGGGTGCATCGTAGGCTGCTCGCTCTGCTTCAACGGACAGAGCCAGATTGGCCAGATGTTGAACTCCTTGTCGGTATAATCGATGAACTTCTCGGCATTGGGGTAAGGCAGGGCCATGTCCTGCACAATGTATCGTGTCGCGATTCCACTTGCGTGTAGAGCTCGATACAACATGCGCGTGTGTAGAAAGTCATCTAGAAACCAGCGAGTGAATTTGTTGAAAGGAAATTTCATGTAGCTGAACGCAGATCGCCCAACCCAGAAGCCGCCGCGATCGTAACGAAACATGTACTCGGCCAAGGGAATGTACTCAACGACAGGAGCATTGGACTTGCGCGTTGCTTCTTCGACATGCAAATAGAACCAGGGATCGAGAGCATGGGAAAAAGTCTGGGGCTTCATGTTCGGTGGCAGGTGGTCAGTCATCTCGCCAGTGACGATGGCGCCGTGGTCTTTGGAGAATAAAATGCCGTCGACATAGTCGTTCTTTTCGCCTTTCTCGCCCTCGGTGTGTTCACGAACCTCTTTGACAGCTTGCGCTATGCTTCGGGTCGGGTAGTAGGTCGTCTTCACGTATTTCTTTGCTTCTATGAGTCGGAGATTGACCAGTGTGGTGACTCCAAGCGTTCCAACCGCGCCGGCAGCTCCACGAAACAGATCTGCGTTCTCCTTCTCGGATGCTTTGACGATCTCTCCGTCGGCCATGATCATCTCGACCTCGTTGATCGTTCTGTCAAAGAAACCAAACTTGAAGCTACTGCTTTCACCAGCAGTACCAGCGTATCCTCCTCCGACAGTTATACCAGGGAACTCCATCACAACTGGCGGAACCAGTCCATGTGGCAAAGTGGCTTCCACAAGCCTGTCCATTGGCACATTTGGCTCTACAAGAGCCGTGCGCGTCGTTCTATCGACCTTGATGACATTTCTCAAGCCGCTGATATCAACAACGCGCTTCTTGAGGTTCGGACGCGTGGAGTTTGTTGAGCCATGTGATATTCTGAAAGGCTCCTTGCGCGCAAAGTAATCTTTCACCTTCGAGGCGACTTGCGCAACAATGCGCTGATGGCGATCCATCACGGACAATGAAACAAACGAAAGACTCCAGCAAATGCAAATGCCTTCTATTGATACATCATGCTACTCACTCGTGATGTCGAGAGCGAAGATCCGATGTTTCAGCTTTTCTGCGGCGGCGCGCTAGCTATTCTTGTGCTTAGTGTTGAAGTTCTCCCTTTCCCTTTCGAGAGCTCCTATCTCGTTGCATCAACGCCATCCCCACAGGCCATCCATCCACCTTATCATTGATAGCTATCTGAAACTTTGACTCAATGGAAGGCTGCTTCTGTGGGGATGCTGGATGAGTGGTCTGCTTCAGTAATGTTGAACATGCTGGACCTGAAGATCGGCTAGACCCTGGAGCCCGGTTGCCTCGCTTGTCGGCCGCCATGCAGTTTCGCGCAAAGGGTCTCCAGACGCCACATCTCGCGACTGGCTGCTTGCTCGTGAGGCTCCCTCGTGTGTCACTGCCTAGGCTGTTGAGGACATGGTATTGTACCGAGAATTGTGGGGCAGACGTGCGGGGATATATCGAATGACAGCGGTTATCAGGCCTGCAGTCAAGCCTGACGATCCCTTGGAACTGCGCTGCATGCCTTTTAAGTAAAGCGAAGCTGCTGCCCGAGTGCGCAGACATCGTCTCCAAGGCCTTACGCAGCATGATATTACGGACGTTGGCAGTACTTGCTGGGACTGCTGTTGCTCTGCAGCCATTACCGCCAGTCCAATGGACGAACACGAACGCTTTGTCGAGCGGCTTCAACGGCTTCACGACCCGGAACGCGTCAAAAATCATCTACATTGACAGCTCTTGGGCTGATACCTCAGATACCCAGGGTCTCACTCTCATACCTCCCACCGCGTTGCAGTTCGCGGAAACGTTCCGTCAAGACCTCTCCAATTGGACGACTGCTAATTGGACGCTTCAGCGAGTCGACCATTTTCCTGAGAACGCACAAGGTGTTCTACTAGGCCCGTTCAGAGGATCTGAGGATGAAGTCCTTTACGAGAATGGCGAACAGACTGAGGAGGGTTACGAGATTGAGATAACGAACAGTTCTGTTTACATTGGCGGGACCGGCGCCCGGGGCATGTTCTGGGGCACAAGGACGTTATTGCAGCAAGCGTTGATCGCCAACGGATCTGCTTTGCCCGCGGGCCGCACAATTGATGCACCAGCGTACTCGACACGCGGATACATGCTTGACGCAGGTCGCAAGTGGTATGCACCAGAGTTTCTCAAGGAGTTATGCACTTATGCGTCTTTCTTCAAGATCTCCGAGTTCCACTACCATAGCAGTGACAACGCGCCGTTGAACAGAGGCCGCAACGAGACTTGGAACAAGGTGTTTTCGCATTTCTCGCTCTACCCAGAGCAGAACACGGAGCTACAGGGTATCATCGAACGCAAGAACGAGACATTATCGCGAGCCGAGTTTGAGGATTTCCAGAACCACTGCGCGCAACGAGGTGTGACAGTCATACCGGAGATTGAGGCCCCAGGACATGCTCTTGCCATCACGAAGTGGAAGCCGGAGCTCGCCCTCGCGAAGAAGGATCTGTTGAATTTGACTCATCCCGATGCCATACCCACGGTGAAAGCCATCTGGAGCGAATTTTTGCCCTGGTTCCAGACCAAGGAAGTTCACATTGGTGCAGATGAGTACGACTCGGAGCTCGCAGACGATTACATCAATTTCGTGAATGAGATGTCCGAATTCATCAATGCCACATCGGGCAAGAGGATCAGGATCTGGGGCACTCACGAGCCCTCTGAGAACCTCACGATCTCCAAGGACGTCATTGTCCAACACTGGCAGTACGGGCAGTCCGACCCAGTACAGCTACAGAACGACGGGTACGATCTCATCAATTCGGAAGATTGGTGGGCGTACATGAGCCTGAAAAACGACCACACACCCATACTTCCGGCCCCGTATCCGCAGTTCTACAACACCAGCAGGACACTGAACTTTGCAGATGAGCCCGGTTGGCAGTGGGATCCGTCACTCTTCAACCCCGTCAACAAAACAGAGCAGCTCGAACCTGGCGCTAGAGGCAACAGGGGGGCTATCCTCGCTGCCTGGAACGACAACGGCCCCGATGCAACGACGCAGCTTGAAGCCTACTACGCCATGCGCGAGGGCATCCCCGTCATGGCTGCGCGTGCCTGGGCGGGCAGAAGGGGCGTCAACATCACAGCCGCAGACACCAGCGCAACGATCCGCTTCCTGGCCGCCAACGCCCCAGGCCAGAACCTCGACCGGCGACCGCCCTCGCTGCGCACCACCTCGCACACCACCACCACCAGCAGCACCCGCCCCGTCCTCGCCTGGAACCAGCGCGACGGCCAGATGACCCAGACATTCAGCAAAGGCTCCTTCGGGCCCCCCTACACGCTAAGTCTAAACGTCACCTCCGCCTTCGCCATCACCGGCCCGGACACCTCGCTGGCCCTCGTCTCCCTCCCCACCAACCCCTCCTCCTCCAACTCCTCCACCTCCACCTCCAACTCCTCCATATCGATCTCCACCCTCCTCTTCACCACCTCCGACTCCCTCCCCTACCCACTCCGCCACGTCTCCCCCACGGCCTACGACCCCTCCCACCCCGGCCGCATCTGGGCCAACGCCACCACCTCGACCCACGAACCCGTCCCCATCCCCCTGCCCGCGCGTCTGCGCATCGAAACCGACGTCCACAACGGCAGCCGCGTGTGGGTCAACGAGCGGTTCGCGGGCCGCTTCGAGGTGTTCGTGTTTGGTGGCCGCAATACGGTGTACAGCTGGAGCCAGATGGCGTTTGTGGCGCCGTTAGATGGGGTCGAGGGTGGGGTCGTGGGGGTGAGGTTGGAGGAGGGGGTGGGGTTGTATGGTGATGGTGGTGGTGGTGATGGTAGGGTGGAAGGGGGGGAGGGGGCGCCGGGGCTGCCGCAGCCGGGTGCGGC
>JUDZ01008696.1:0-10991 GCA_000812845.1 Stagonosporopsis tanaceti | reverse complement strand
TGGCCAGCATCCTAGACACACAGTGAAGAAAGGTTTGGAAATGTGCAGCGTGATCACTGTGAGCAGTGTGGGGCAGGGCCAAGAGCTGATGTTTCGATCAGAGGCACTTGCCGGAAGCTGTCATAACATGTCACTTTAGTTGATAATTGGGATGAAATGCCAGATTCAGTCTACGCGAATCGTCGCATGAGCTCGCATAACATCGTGCACACTCAATCTCCTGCCCGGTTAGAACCGATGACGTGCACAAGCTATTGTGTCTGCCTATTGTCGCGCCTGCCTCATTCACCTCGCGTGACAAGCTATTGTCTATTGTCGTGCCAGCCTCGTTCACTTCACCGTGAAACAGAGCTCGCCCCATGATACTTAAACCCCTCGCACCTTCCGCAGAGCTCTCCCAACTTTCCCAACTTCCTTCCCAATTTACTCAACTTCTCCAAATTTCCCGACTTTCCCACTTTTCTCTCCTATATACCAAGATCTTCTTCATCAGCATGATTGCCGCAACCAAGTCCTTCAACACGCTTGCTGCCATTCGAGCAGCTACCGAGTCCTCACCACCTCGCCAGCTAGCTACGGCCATGAGCGCTCACAACTCTCCGGTGTCTCTCGCTACTGAGAGTAAGCCTACCACCCCACCAGGTCGTCTGCTGGACAGCGACCCCAATAAGTTCCGCTCTCTCAAGCGCGTCATCGTCGTCGGTCGCCCTGGTAGTGGCACTGACGGTAAGTTTTCAATCCAGTGCGACTTCCGCTGCTTCACCAACTGACTCTTGCAGGCGTCGGCGATGCACTCAAGAAGCTGGGCTTCAAGGTCTATGACTTCCAGGCTGCAAGCGATCGCTACGAGCGTGACTTTCCGCTGTGGCTTGAAGCTGCGCGCCTCCGCCAGGAGGGACGTCCATACAACAAGTCGGACTTCGACAAGGTCATTGGCGATCACGATGCCATCGTCGGAGCTCCAGCCTGCTTCTTCGACGTGGAGTTCGCCAAGCTGTACTCTGGAGTCAAGGTCATACTTGTGACGCGAGACAGCGACCAGCAGTATGTCCAGGAGTTGCTCGAGAAGGTGAAGTCTCGCTGCTGGCAGTGGATCGACACGGCCTACTTTGGTACTCTGGAGCGCTTCCTTGTGCTCAACGGCGTCTTGGACAAGCTTGCCTGTAAGAACAACAACCAAGAGATCCGCGAAGTTGTCCGAGAGAAGAACCTCCTCGAGATCCGCAACCTCATCGCATGGGTGCCTCTGTGCGAGTTCCTGGGCGTGAAGGTTCCAGCTGCCCCAGCACCGGAGCTTCACGACAACACCACCCGAGCAGAGATCTCGACGCGACTTGGCCGCTGGATGTCGGAGATGGCGCAGTCGGTCAGCCACTCAATCCTCGCTACTCTCACCTTCTTCCTCGCTGGTCTCACACACTTCTTCACTGGTCTTGCCTACTTCCTCGTCATGACTTCGGTCACTTTCATGTCCGCCCTTGCTGTCTTTCTCGGAGGTCTAGGACTGTTCAAGCTTTCAGCTGCTGGTCTACAGCTCATATCGTTCCTCCTGGCATGTCTCGAGAACCTCGACGTGGCGTGCTTTCTCGCAGCAGGTCCAGCATGCTGCGCTCTCATCTGCGGCTTTGTCGCAGGATACGGTCTCGCCCTGAAGCGTACCTCGAGCGCCACCTCGAACACCACCTCGGACACCACCTCGGACACCATCTCGAAGGTCACTATGGTTGACACGCCTGTCCAGACACCCCAGCGCTGGAGCATGAGCAGCCACAAGCAAGGTCGCGGCAAGCAGACGGAGCGCAATGAGAACGCACGTTCTCAGAGCCAGACAGGACGCAACAAGAACGCACGTCCCGAGCGTCCGACATTGGCGGGGTGGGGTAACGTGCAGGCTGACATCCGCAAGGACGACGTCGAGCTTGCGAGAGAGAACAGGGCTTCGTTCGAGGAGTGGAAGAAGAACAGCCAGATAACTTTCCAGGTCACCCACAAGTGCACCGGCGCAGGTCAGGAATCTTCCAGTGGTCTCCCAAAGGTGGTGGTATCCTCAGAGGCGATGTAGGAGGCGACGGCGACTGGCCTCGTGATTGAATTCTGGAAAAGGGTTGTTGAGTACATTGGAGGATTTTTGTATCAGCTCTCGCGATGACCAAGCACACATGAGACAAGGTATTGGACAAGGTCCTGGAGGAGGTAACAATACGTACACTGAAATACTATACACACCAAACGCCTGTCCATGCAATGTATCTAAATGGGTATACAAAGATCGTACAACGTCTGCTTCACTTAGCCTGTGCCGCCAATCTCCTTCCTGACCCAGTTCTCCAGCCCGCCCAGCGCAATAATCTCTTGCACATTGGGCGGCAGCTCGCCAACCTTAACGCTCCACTTCGCACCGTTAGGGCCCTCCTGCACATTCACCGTGCTGCGGCGCACATCCCACTCCAGTGTCCAGCCAGTGCGGCGTGTGAGTTGCTTGGCCTCTGCAGGCTGAGCCGTCGCAGCAGGCGGGGGCGAGTCCAGGGACTGAGAGTTCAGGCTTGGCTCCTTGATAGCCTGCTGGGAGGACTCGACGTTCGTGCCGGAGAAGACCTCGCGCAACCTGTTAGCCAGCTTGGGGACCTCGACGCCCATCAGCGCGTTGTTGATGCTGTTGCGGCTGAAGATGTTGCCGAAGCTGCCAGCGACGACGAGCGGAATGCCCTTGGCGAGGATGGCAGTCGCGGCCTGCTCGCGGCTGCTACCGCATCCGAAGTTGAAACCTGTCACTAGCACGTCGCCTGCTTTGGCGGTCTGGCCGAAGCTGGGGTCGTAGTTCTCCATGCATACTTCTGCCATCTTCTCGCGCGACACATCGTCCTGGTATGTGTACTTGCCCGGGTAGATGCCGTCTGTGTTGATGTTGTCCGCGTCGCAGAAGACGATTTCGCCGGCGATTTTCTCGGGGAAGCCGGGGAGGATCTCGGTGAGGGTTTCGGCGTCTGAGGAAGACGAGGCAGAGGGTGCAGGCTCGGTGACAGTGGGGTTTTCGGGCTCGCCGAAGGAGGCGGCTGCTGCTTCTGCGTCTTTGATAGCCTTCTCGATCATATCTTCGATGGTCATCATGCGTTCTTCCTCGGGAATGCCGTCGCCTTCGCCGCGGCGCACGCCCGTGTAGCCCTCGGGAGCTTCATACCAGCCGGGGCCGGAGATCTTGCCGGAGAGTGCGCTGGCGGCGACGACTTCGGGGCTGGCAAGGTAGGCCTTTGCGTCGGGAGAGCCCATGCGGCCCTTGAAATTGCGGTTGCTGGCGCTGATGCCGACCTCTCCGGGCTCGAGGAGACCTGTGCCGAGTCCAATGCAGGGACCACATCCAGATGGCAGGGGCTGGGCGCCGGCTTCGAGGAGGGTCTGCCAGTCGCCAGACTCTTCTGCAGCCTTCTGCTCGGGGATTGAGGCAGCAGCAATGTAGAAGTTGACGTGCTCAGGGATCTTGGGAATCTTGTCGCCATTGGCGGCGGCAGCCTCCTTGAAGACCTTCGCAGCTGCTGCAAGGTCAGATGCACGGGAGTTTGTGCAGGAGACGAGGTAAGCCTTGTTGACCTTGATGTCCTGGTTCTGGAGCTCGATCAGGGGTGTGGCAACCTTGACGGAGTTGGGACCGGCAACGTAGGGAGACAGGGTGGACAAGTCGAGGAAGAGCTCCTTCGCGTAGACAGCGCCCTTGTCAGCAGCCAGAGCGGGCTTCCAGATGTGCCCAAGCTGTTGCCCGACAATGCCAGTAGCGGTGAACAGCTCATCGATGCGCTCGTGGACGAACTGCTTCTGGTGGTGATCCTTGGCTTCGCCCTCGCCCATGGCAGCGAGAGTGGCGCGGGCGCGCAGCCATCCATGGAGGACGGAGTCGATGGGGAACAGACCAGTCAGAGCACCCCACTCGGTGGTCATGTTGGCGATGGTAAGACGTTCATCAACAGGGATGGTGCGCAGAGTCTCGTCGGTTCCAGTGAACTCAATGGCGTGGTTGAGAACCTCATCCTTGTTGAACAGACCAGCGAGGGCAACAATGACATCCTTTCCAGTGACGCCCTTGGGCATGGCGCCGCTCAGGGTGACCTTGGCAACAGGAGGGACCTGCCACCAGGTCTTGCCAGTTGCCCAGATACTCGCAGCGTCTGTTCGGACCACAGGTGTGCCGAGACAGCCAACACCGCCGTACATGTTCGAGTGGCTGTCCGAAGCCACGGCGAGTGTTCCCGGCCACGCGTAGCCCTCCTCGACCATGATCTGGTGACCAATGCCCCGTCCGGCGCCGTAGAAGACCACGTCGTTCTTGCCGGCAAACTCCTCGATCTGCTTGTACTTCTTCAAGTTCTTCTCAGTCTTGTTTTGGACATCGTGGTCAAGCGTCATGACGATCTGGTTAGGGTCGCTGATCTTGGTGGCGCCGATGGACATGAACTTGAGCGCAACAGGCCATGAGTTGTCGTGGGTCATGCACTTGGCGGGCTGAAGGGTGACATAGTCGCCCGAACGGACGACCTTGCCCTCTGCGAGACCGACCGCATGGCGCTGAACAATCTTCTCGGTAAGGGTCTGCGGAGTCTTGGACGTCTCTTGGAAGGTGCCGAGGAAATTGGCTGCAGGCCCTTCTTTCAAGGAATGGAAGACGTCTGGGGTGTCGTGACGGGTGGCTGTCGTGCTGAAGGCGCGTGGGGCGGAGTTGAGACGGGACGACTGCGTCGCGACGCGAGAGAGGCGGATGCTCGATGGGAGCTGCAGATGAGTTTAGAAGGCATGTCAAGTCATGGTGATACAGCAAGACGTACCACAGCCGCTCGGCGGCCCAGCAGACGCGCAGCTCGCAGGGACATAGCCATTGCTCTTGTGTTGACACTCGGCAGGAACAATGTGTCGGTTCACGATGCGTGCCTTCCCCAGATATTTTTCGGCCGTGCGCCGACACCGGCAAAGTCATCAGGGTCGCTCTGCCCATGATTGGCCGTCATGCACGCGGTCGACCACTACTCTGAAGCCCACCCCACCCAGTGCGACATGCGGGCAGCTTCCAGTAACGGCTTAATGTGCTCACAGATGTGTTGCTCCTGCCAGAATTGAATGCTGCATGCTTGTTCGGTGGGGGTGCGTTATCGAAACTGGACAACTCACTCGTGAAGATTGCTTTGGAGTCATTGGTATGACTATGACGCGAAGCTCAAGAATTTACACTCCACAGACGTAGCTTCCGGTCGATTGGCGATATACTTTTCTCCTGCTAGCCTCACTTCCTCTCTCCTCTAACACTCTCTCTTGCACTCGCTCACATTGCAGCCATGGTCCAAAGATCTGACGTCAACTACTTCGGCGCTGGCCCCGCGCCCCTCCCCACCGCCGTGCTCGAGAAGGCCTCACAAGCGCTGCTCAACTACCAAGACAAGGGCATTGGTCTCTGCGAGATCTCCCACCGATCGCCCGAGGCCAATGCCATCCTTACCGAAACCAAGCAGGCCCTCAGCGACTTGCTTGAGATCCCCGACGACTACGAGATCCTGTTCCTTCAAAGCGGTGGCAGCGGCGAGTTCAGCGCCACCGTGTACAACCTCGTGTCGATTTGGGTAGAGAAGAAGCGCGCCAAGATCGCCGAAGAGGTGGGAGACAACAAGGACGAGGTGCTGAAGAGGCTACGAAAGGTTGTCGACGAAGAGCTCAAGGTTGACTACCTTGTCACCGGCTCCTGGTCCCTCAAGGCGTCGCAAGAAGCTGCTCGCCTTATTGGTGCCAAGCACGTCAACGTCGCAGTCGATGCTCGCAAGGCCAACGATGGCAAGTTCGGCAAGATCCCATCTGAAGACCAGTGGAGCCTTACCCCTCGTTCATCCGGCGGACCAGCATTCGTCTACTTCTGCGACAACGAGACGGTCGACGGTGTCGAGTTTCCCTCATTCCCCAAGAGTCTCGAAGGCGACGATGCACCTATTGTCGTCGCGGACATGTCCTCCAACTTCATCTCTCGCAAGGTCGACGTCAACAAGTACGGCGTCATCTTCGGTGGTGCCCAGAAGAACATTGGCAACACAGGCATCGCCATTGCCATCTTAAAGAAGTCGCTTCTGCCTCCGCAGTCGCCATATGCCGCGCCAGATCTTCTGAGGGAACTTAACTTGGCCGTAGGGCCCATCGTTTTCGACTACCCCACGATTGCCAAGAACAATTCACTGTACAACACTCTGCCCATTTTCGACGTATGGGTCGCTGGACAAGTCATGAAGAATCTTGTTGAGTCCTATGGTGCAAAGCGTATCGGCGGCCAGGAAGAGATCTCGGATGAGAAGGCGAACCTGATCTACGGGGTTCTTGACAAGTACACAGATGTCTACCGAGTCGTGCCTGACAAAACGGCGCGCAGCAGAATGAACATCTGCTTCAGGATCGCTGGCGGAGATGCTGAGAAGGAGAAGGCTTTCATTGTAGGGGCTGAGAAGAAGGGCCTGCTCGGTCTGAAGGGCCACCGCAGCGTTGGCGGCATTCGCGCCAGCAATTGTGAGTACCTCCATCCTCGGTGACATACTATCAAACTGACATGACATCTTCACAGACAATGCCGTCTCTCTCGACGGCGCGAAGCTGCTTGTCTCTTACCTTGACGAGTTTGCAAAGTCGGCATAGACGGCGGCTTTCAGTAACAACTGGCCCACTCTCAATGTCCATTGTCGCTTATACCACAATGCAATCTGTTCAAGACACTCGAAGCTCTAATGCAGTGACATCCTGCCTCTCTTCTATTGAAGATTTGTCGATCTCTTACGATCTGGTGCTCCTACCCCACCTGCTGATGCGGTCTGGACTGTTATCATTCTTCTTGCCTACCTATACAGAGCAAGTGCCAGCAGGTCAGCACCGTCATTGGGCTCGCTTCTTGACACAAAGCTCCAGTAACCCACTCGCCATATTCTGACCTCATGTCGCCCGAAGTGGTGCTCCGTTGCGGTCCGCGAATATCAAACCATGACCAAGTAGCGAGATTACATCCTTGACCCAGCCCTGCTCACCCGGCCTATCAGCTTTGGCGACCAGGCGCGACAGCTACGCAGAAGGCACAACACATGTCATCACTTTCATTCGTCATTGTCACTGACTGCAGACAAGGGCTACACAGCTTGCACACGCAATGACGAGCATGCTCCTGCTTTTCAAATCTGCGCCTTGGCAATGTCTGGCGATCCTATCCAGGGTGATTTCGTCAGCCAAGCAGCAGGATAGCAATCCTAAGAAACATTGGTTGCCACTGTCCATGCCTCTCTGCATTGTCTTGCATGCGCCACATGCATTGTTCTCCAGTTGAAGATCCACTACAGTCAACAGGGTCCGCTTAGTCGACCCAAATCAGCATCGGCTGCCAGCCTCAGCCTCGTTACTCCCAGTCGGCATTTTATGCCTCTTTGCTGGTGACTTCGAGGTCCCTGAAGTTATGCACGTGGAATCGAGATCCCAGCACTGGAGGTGGGGCGGTTGGGGACCTGGTGTTAGCAATGTCTCGGACAGGGATGAAGCGAGGATCTGCGGCACAAGCTAAACTTAGCGAGCATCAGAACGTTAGCTCAACCTCCCCAACCTCACAGTCTGGACGAACAATACGCCACGCGACTGCTCTGCGGCTTCAGAGCGTTAGCAGTGTCCTATGGCGACACCTGGCGCCATCTGACAGAAACGAAACCTGCGAAGCCAGAACACGCGCGCGACTTTGACAGGAGACAGCTCCACGATGCTGGCAGTCTTCGACACGCCGCGAATGATTCTACACAAATGGTAATGAGTCTATAGTGACTGTTCAATGAATGCGTGTTGAACTATTCAATGTAATCGATGCGGCACGAGCAATCTCCACAGTCGGCTTCTGTGGCAGTCAAGAGACTCTTGTCAAGACGGGTTTGCCTGCATCCGCTGCCCAGGCTTCCCAGCGTGCGTGTTGCTTGTGAAACCCCACCTTCTCCAAGCAGACGAGGGTCCGATCTCTAACGTGGACGCAATCGGATGGCGCCAATGCTCATCCCCAGCGAATGAGTTGACAGACGCCTCAGGACCGCTGTCCCGAAACTGTACGCTACTGGCACCTGCCCTTAGTTTCCTCATATACCATTTGGCGTCTCATATTCGCCTCCTCGTCAACCGCCAATGCTAACCCTCTTTTTCCCTTTCCTCGTTCTGCTGGCAGGCTCGGACACCTCTTACTGAAGCTGAGCAGTTATTGTTTCCTTCAGTCAGATTGTCTCCATGCATACCTAAGCGTTTTCACTTTCAACAGCCGCTGCTGGTGATCAGCGACGTTCTTTTCGTCTTCTGTTTTTGTTGCGAAGGTTGGCATGATGGAAGAATGGGTCGCTCGTTTGCCTCTCCTCGAGGCCCGGTCGCACTTCAACGTGTCGCTCAACACCTCGGCCGTTGGCGAACCCTCATGGACCTCGACGGACTCATCAAGGGCTACGATTGCAAGTCTGCAATTGGCCCAGGTACAAACACTGCGCACAATGCATCTGGCTCTCGGTGTCTTCAGTCTCGCGCTCGCCCTATTAACAGTCTACCGAATCGTATCAGATGCGAGAAGAGCGGCGGCCCTACGAGTTACTCTTCGAAAGCAGTGAGTACTAGGTGCATGCGCTCACTTGACCAGGCTGACATCTTGCAGAAGGTTCAATTCTCTCCAAAATGTCCACCCCGCCGAGACTTTTCCACTCGCGCTGGCTTGCGGTGTGGTCGTATCGCAAATTGTATTCGTATCTGTGCAGAGCACAACCCTCTCTAGTGTTTTATCCAAGAGTTGCCGGATGCTTGCGATGGTCACTTATCCTGGTAGGCTGTAAGCTGCTGCAAGTCGACGACTTGACTGACATGGACAGCAATCTTCGCCATCGGCTACATCACTCTCGTCTTCGGCATCGAGACCGCCCTCCGATCCTTCAACTCCGAACGTTTTGCGCCTCGAGGGAAGTGGAACACTATCGTCTGCATCGCTGCCGTGACATTCCTCCTCCTCTTGACCTGGATTCCTACCATTGCATGGCCAATGTTCAACAGATGCTTTGGGAGTCTGATCTGGTTCCCGATGCGCTACGATCTCCTAACGCTAGTCCTCCTCGTCATTTTGATCTCCTTGCTTTTGCTGTTGGCAGCTATCATTAGCGTCCAGCTGATGCGCTCTGCCGAAGTAGACCCCAACGAACGCATTGCGGCGTCGAGAATGTGCTACTACTTACTCCTGACTGCAATCATATACGTAAGTGTTGCAATGGTTGGATTCAGGGACATTGGCTAACGGTTTCAGATCCTGGTCGTTCCCTGCGAGGTCCAGTCTCTGCAGAAGAATTTTGATGCAGCGCTCGGTGGCTCACGATTCGCTGAGGCGTCCCTCTTCTCTTCCGGCATGGTCATCTCATTCTTCCACACATTCCTCCGCACCAACGCAAACCGACTTGTCATTCGTCCGTTGGAGGAGGTTCGATCTCAATCAAAGCAGAAGCGACCCAGACTCCGCTTCTTCGGTCCCAGCGACTTGGAGATGAACATCAGCGGACCGCTTGCACTTCAAGGCGGACGTCGCCCGGATAGTAGACAAGGCTTGATCGATGTCGGGCCAGAGAAGAATCGATTCGATTTCGAGCCCGAATACTTCGAGAGACCAGACAGAGTACTTACACCGGGATCCAAACTCCAAAGCCCTATCGACCTCACAAAGTGGCCTCTACCTCCGGACCTGGACGAGCCAAAGGAGACGTACAAAGGCCACGAACGGAAGGCAAGCTACTCGGTCTTCCCGACTAGAGCCGAAGATGTCCCTCGCCTTCCTGCTACCGTCTACAACCCAGCAAGAGCAGCCAAGGGCGAATCCAGGATCTCAAAGCTTGCAATGCGGCGATTCAACCGCCGAAGCTCTGTCACCGATGTCAGCCAGGAATTCGAGTCAATGGACAAGCCCAGCCCGTTCTTCGGTATGGGCAGGAGCCGACACGCCAGCACCGACAGCAGCGCGACTGTGCAAATCGGCCTCCGCTTCTCTCTTGCACCCGCCACCCTTGGAGCAGGCAAATACGCTTCACCCACCGCACCATCCATGCCCAAGCTCAACCGCAGCGAGACCGATTCAAGCAACGAGAGCCTCGAACTTCCCCTGCAAGCTCCTTCACCGACGGCATCCCCCGACGAGGTCCTTCTTAAACCCGCCATCTTCTCACCACCCACCCAGCGTGCTCTCTCCCCCGCCAAATCCAGCCCAGCACGCACCCCAGCGTTCCCGCTCACCCCCTCTCAGAACAGCAGCGCCTACCTGCAAGCCCAGCGCGAGAAAGTCCTCCCGCCCGCGGCAGCACCACGCACAGAATCGCCACCGCCCGCGCCTGCAGTGATGAGCGGGCTGCGCATGAACCCCGTTACGCCTGCAGCATCCGTCGCGGCCTCGTCTCCCACGACGACATCCTTCACCTCCGAGCCCGCTCTGTCTGCGCCGCCGACGCCCGTGCAGCCCCTTGCGGTCGCGCTTGTGCGCTCAAACAGCGGGAGAACAGCTTCGCCGTCCCCGACTGCGCGGATTCCGCTCGGGCAGGGGACCATGAGCCGCTCGCCGCCGCCGAAGGGGTGGCTCTAGACAGCCTGCCTTGCTTTCTCTGCACAAGCAAGCCCACAGGCTGGCTCTGCACCAGCCGCGGCGTGTGCCACGGCGTTGGTCGCATATAGACCGGGGAGGGCGTTATCCGGGTGTACGATATCCATGTGGGACGGGAGGGATCCTTTCTATTCTGACGGCGTTGCGGTTTCACAATGGTTGCGGGAGTCTCGGGACAGGGGGTGTTGCAGGTTTTTGCCACGACACACACACACACACACACACACATACAACACTCTCACATACACGCCATGTCGACGCGTCTCGCCTCGATGTGTTGCGTGGTGCTTCTGCAGCCTGCCGGCGACCGCGCCGCGACTAGTACGCGCCGAACAAGAACGACCCCCCCCCCCCC
>JUDZ01008695.1:0-10983 GCA_000812845.1 Stagonosporopsis tanaceti | reverse complement strand
CTGCTTGATGAGTTGTGCAAGCTTGTTGGCCTCCTGGCCGTAGTTGAGGGGGTATATGTTCAACACCTGATAACGAGGCCTTTCATGAGGTTAGCAGCCGCATTACATGAATAGCAGAAAAGCACTTACTTGGGCTGGTCCTGATATGTCTCCATCTTGGCCCGGACCCTAAAGTTGAACGTCTTGCAGGTGGCGTCCTGCATGATGTTCAAGAAGTTCCCCGCGGTGTTGTTCTCTTCGTCCGCCTCCTTGATCTTCATTACCTCGTTGGCGGACATGCCGACAATAATCTGGGCGGCCTCGTCGAAGCAGCTCAACCACAAAGTGCCGGTGTGATCTGCGACGTTGACACTGAGCACATAGCGGTACTGTGGCTCAGGGAACGATGCTTGACATTTCTCGCACCACCACGAACCAGGGTTCTCTTCAATGACCTTTTTGTTGCAACCCGGCGTCGAGCATGCCGGGTACGCGACAGTTGTGTTCTTGACATACACAACGGAAGCTCGCAGGCTGAGGTAGGTTGGCTGATCTTGAAGGTAGCTTTCCTCCTCAACAATCTGGGAGATGAGCTTGTTGTCGTTCTTCGAGCCACCCGATGCTGGTGCCATGTTCTGGTGGGTGGAGAAGGTCGCGTTCTGGCCAACGGCGTTGAACCAGCCTCGCAGCTTGTGTGCCTCGTCGATGTCAGGGTCGAGCATCATCGAGCCGGAGCTCAAGAGACTCAGACTTCGGCCGCCAAAGTCAGAGACCTTCACACCCTTGAACGCAACGATTGACTCGAGCGGTGCATCGAAGCTCTCTGCTGTCTTTCCCCAGACGGTGAGTCGCACTGATGTCTGGCTGTCATCGGCCAGTGTCAGTTCGCGCTTGGAGAAGTCCTTGTTGGTGTTCTTGGATGTAATCGTAGACACCTCGCCAACCTCCTTCAGCACACCGATGGTGTCGATGGTAGTGTCCTTCTCCACAGAGTTGAGGTCACCAATCTTGGTGAAGTTGAATCGAATCTGGGGCTTGTTGTCTTGGTCTTCTGCCTTCTCAACCTCGGTGTCGCGCTCGAATTGCAGCTCGTAGTCGTTCGGCAGATTCGAGAACTGCTTCTTCGCAAGTGTGACTCGGCAAGGTGCGGAGATGTAGTACACCACGCCTTCCTCAAAGACTGGATAGAGTTTCTCGGCAACCTCAGTGAAGGCTGTTGCACGGATCTCGCCGGTGTCATCCAGCAGGTTCACACTGAAAAGTTTGCCAGTGCCCTTCGCGTTGTGCCATTCCTTCATTTCACCCTTGTGTGTGCATCGTGCTCGGATGGTCCACTTGTGCGCATATGGCGAAAGGGACTCGATCGGGTATAGATGTGGATGAGTGGATGTGCTAGGGTTGCTCTGGTGTACGGGCAATGACCTCTGCTGTTGCTGCGGCGCAGGAGCAGGAGCAGGCTTGTTGCCGTAGAAGTTGTTGCCGGAGATGGCAGCAGGCTGCTGTTTGGGTTTCGAGTCGAGGGCCTCGGGCTGGCCGATCTTTTCGAGTTCGCCGTACTCTGCCAGGACATCGAGCTCCATGATGATCAGGATGCTGTACGTACGTTAGCTGCGCTACCACTAACGGTGACTTGTCCGTGCATACTTCTTGTCTTTGACCTGCTGAGGGTTGTACTTGAGCAGTCGGACTATCGAGCCCTTCTTGAGCCTGCCGGAGGTGACGATCTCATTTGCAGCTACACACACTTAGCTCTGCCTTTCTGAAGATACACCGAACATACTGGTAGCAATCATCGTCTGGATAAAGTTGCGGACGTCGCTCAGCACAACACGAAATCGCTGTACTGCGTTGGCCTCGCCCACCTTGGGCTCCATGGTCTTGATCTGCACGCATTGCAGGACAGGGTGCTCGACGAAGCAGCCGCTGGGCTCGAAGATGCTCCTATTAAATATAAGCATCTCCTAGGTAGTTTTTTCCAGATTCACATACTTGATAGCACCTTGTGTGATCGCCTGCTCTGCCATATTGGAAATTGTACGGTTCGGACGATTATGGTGATGTTAGGTCAGAGTGGCGGCGCAACGAAGTTTAGAAGACGCGTCGAAGCGCGTTCCGCGTTGAGTGGTTGACGCTAAATGTAGGCAGCCAACCCCGCCCCGCCAACTGTGTGAGCTGAGGCCCGCCGTGCGCATACGTAACTGGCTGCTTGGACCCTCGCTGCACAGCCATCCACACAACACACTTCACACAACAACACCATGGCTGACAACGAAGTCGCGACACGAGCGCCCGAAAGCGATGCACAGGAGACGCCTTCCGAGCAGTCTGCAGGTCAGACTGAAGCGGCTGCGCAGAGCATCTTCCCCGGCGACACTCCTGCGCAGACAGGGCCGACTATGGGTGTATGTCAGGTGCAACGACATCCAGGCAGCATTGACTGAACAATCAGGAACACTGCACAACAGACCGACCGACTCCAGCCGGCGAAGCACCTACAGGCGAGCTCACGAAACTTGGCGGCGTCGAATGCTACATCACGAAACCGTCCGACTACCCACACGCTCCCTCCAAGCTCCTCCTGCTGCTCACTGGCGGCACTGGCGTCAAATCTACAAACAATCAACTCCAAGCCGACAAGTATGCTGCAGAAGGCTATCTAGTAGTCATGCCTGACCAATTTGAGGGTGAGCCGGCCACCACGATCACCATGGACGAAGTCACAGAGAAGACATCTTGGCTCGACACCTTCAAGCTGAGGGCGGCAGAGGGAATCAAGGCATTCACAATCGACATGTGGCTTGCACGACACACACCGGAGAAGGTCCTGCCGATTCTGCACAAGGTCGTGGAGGGTGCGAAAGAGGAGTTTGCAGACGCCGTTGCGAACGGCGGAGGTATATACGGTGTGGGATACTGCTTCGGCGCCAAGTACATCCTCATGTTAGCTGGAGAGCTCCCAGACACAGTTGCGTGGGGACAGGCGGCTTCAGGAGACGAGGAACAGGGTGTGGTCACGAAGGCGCCAGTGCTAAAGGCAGGTGCAGTCGCACACGGCACAATGGTTTCGAAAGAGGACCTCGAGGCCGTACGGTCACCTGTCTACATCGCAGCGGTCAAGGATGATCCCATGTTCTCAGAAGACGAGGTTCTGACCCCTGGACGGAGGGCACTGGAAACGAACCAGGTCGAGCACGAAGTCAAGGTCTACGAGGGGGTGCCACATGGCTTTGCGGTGTACGGAGATTACGAAGATCCCAAGATCAAGCATGAGCAGTCGCAGGCATTTGGGGAGATGCTGTCGTGGATCCAAAGCCACTGAGCAGTCGGATGATCTGCACATCTGACAAGCAGGGATCCCCATAGTTTCCCACGTCGGCGTTGAAAAGGCTGGACTCTTTTATTTTCTCGATCCGTAGTGAAATGATACCACTTCTTTCGATCGTCAGCATCTGGTAATCTGCGGGATTTTGACATTGTTGCCCACGGACCTCCGCATCGCTGCATCGACTCGCAAGTCAGCCTCACTGTTCGGGCGCGTACGCGTTTGTGTTCGTATCGTCCGCCCTTTCGCATCCCGGCTAGTATTGCGTTCGCAACACACCACATCTCTGACCCCTTTTCATATGAGCTCTACGTCACCGGTCCCACTGCCAATTGCCCACTGTCTTACCGCGCTCCACCGCACTACCCAGACGTCGCCTCTCTTTACTTCGAGGCGGCGGTCCGTGCCTTCTATGAACATCGTCCCAATATCTCTCAGTGCTCGTACGAAGACGGCCTTGTCTTCGTCCGGCTTATCCACCATGCTGATGCCACCTGTTGTGTCATCCAGCCGCTGTAGCGATGGCGGGAATTGTGATAGGAAAGACGAGGAATAGTGTTGCGACAGAAGCGCTTGATGTGATGTGAGGTACTGCAGCTCGGACGGTGAGAGGAGCGGTCTCGCAGCATCGAGAGAAGCCGTATGCTGCGCGCGAATGTGTAGAGGATGCTGATCGATCTGCCAACGGCTGGTTAGCGCATACATGTAACTGCCAAACATTCATAGCGCACCTTCTTCAGTCTCGCCCTCAAGAAGCTCCTGACCAGAAACTTGAACCGCTCGAGTTCGGTCTGAATTATGATGAGTTTGAAACTCGTCTTCGGATCCATATTTCCCGTCTGGTCTTCCACAAGCTCAATCTGCCTACGCCATTAGCTCTCTTCGCAAAACCCGCTGCAGCACTCTGGTAGCAGCAACATACCTGCCGTCGAATCCTCTCCAGTACCCTGTCCATCAGCTCCTCAGGCCAATTAAGGATCTCCGGCGCCGTGCGCTCTGCAACCCATGCCCGTGTCAGATCCTGCAGATCTCTCGATTCCTGGGGCGTCGAGTCGACTGCGACTTCGGCGAGGAGGTCGTCAATATCCATGGTCGTGCGACACGAGAGCTGCAGGTGTTCGGCAACCCTGGACGAGACGCTGCGGGACGGAAGGAGATTTTCGTGGGAAATATGAGGAACGTTTGAGACGATATGCGAGCTGTCAGAGACCGTTGGCAATGTACCGCGAGCTGCAGGGGCAAGGCTGGTTAGATGTCTCACATGCTGCAGCGTCCGAGGTGGGGCTGCAACTAGCGCGTCTTCAACGCGTCGTGCGCGTCTAATGCAGCTGTCAAGTCTCACAATAGTATTGACAACAGGAGCTCAGGCACACCATTTATGTAAGGCACTGTTTCGATTCCCTAGTTTCTACATGCAAATTTTTCAAGCCACCATCGTCTCTCAGCCGCATTACAACGAAAGACCTATCAATTACCTCCTCAAGTCTCGATCGCAGGCTTCCCACCACCATCACAGCCTGGAGAGAACAAAAGATGTATAGACAAGTAGTCGAACGGAACAAGAGCCCAAATGGGATAAGACGAAGTGAAGACTCTTCAAGTTGCGCCAAAGTGCAGCAAATGTCGGAGTGCTTTCAGTTTGATGTAGTGGTGCCAATCTGGTGTGGAGAAGGTGTCGAAGAATGTAAGAAGACCAGTTGGGATAGGAGAGGATGTCGGATTGACGATGTGTGAAGGTACGTAGACCTGAGTTTATTTGATTTCGTAATGGTTTGAGATTGTGTCGTTGGAGCGATGCGC
Source organism: Stagonosporopsis tanaceti (assembly GCA_000812845.1). NCBI lineage: Eukaryota > Fungi > Ascomycota > Dothideomycetes > Pleosporales > Didymellaceae > Stagonosporopsis > Stagonosporopsis tanaceti. The sequence goes on along the minus strand of JUDZ01008695.1, from coordinate 5,882 downwards.
TGATCTTCTCCACGGGCCATAAGAGATCCGTATGAGGATGGTGGTGACAAAGGAAACGAATGAGACTGCAAGGCAGTGGTCTAATGCTGCCATAAAGAAGAATTATGTCCGAGCCGGCGGCGCCGCGACATTGGGTATAAAATGCAGAAGCAACGGGAGTGGCGCAAGCCCAAAGTGTAGGTGCAGACTGCTCGCAGTCGATGTTGTTCCCGCCGTTCGGAAGTCCAAATTGATGCAGAGAATGGGCCAAATGGCAAATCGCTAGAACGCCTCGAGATGAAAGTGAGTAAATGATCAAAACGCCGATGCTGTGGAATACCGAAGCAGCAAGTAATAAAACGCCGTAGGCCCGGTTCGCCGTGATTAAGGGATGTCGTGTACAAATCGTTGGCTTCGCGTACGCTCAGTAGGAGGCCATGCGACGCGAAGCACCTATTCGTCCAACGTTCAATGAATCGTCGCCAAGCGTAAAGATGTTGCCTCCACTTTTTGACCTGCCAAGAGCTGTGGGGCTGTCTTCCATCTGGCAAGAGTGTTGGCCGATCGCGAAAGTGTGGGCACGGTTCAGCTTCGAGCGCTGTCGGAGCTTGTTCAGACCACGTTCGCAGGACTGCTCATGCTCCTTGGCATCCATCCGAAGATAGTTCTGGGGGAAGCATCGAGTCGAGTTCGAGTGATAGAAAGAGCTGTAGCCACCGTCGAGGATGTAGACCTCGGGATAGTTCAATGCAGGATAGCGATGCGCGTTCTCCTTGCGATCTTGGGAGCGCACGAACTTCGACCTGGTGTTGTTAGGAGATGAAGTGATGACAATTAAGCATTGACTTACATGAGAGGTGCGCGGTGCGCAGAGTATTCACAGTGGAGGATGAGAAGAGTATTGTTGGTAGTGGGGGCAGAAAACAGACGCTCAGCCAGTTGCTCCTTGTCACAGAAGTTCAATGCACCTTCGATGTGGCCGCCATTGTACTCGTACTCAAAACGGCAATCGATGATGGCCCTCTCGTCATACAGGTGATCGTAGGCACCGTCAAGCACTTGAATGAGGGTCTCATGGGTAATGCGAGGAAGACTCTCGGGTTCAGCAGGTGTGAAGTGAGGCAGCTTGAGCGAAGGGGAGTCTTCTGTGTCCATCACCGACGACAGGCCAGGTGAGTCAGAGTCGTCACTATCTTGCTTTGCGTTCATCACGTCGCCAGGATGCTCAAACATGCTTAGCGATCTCCTCATCTTACTAGGACGAGGACGAGAGTGGGCGGCGTTTTTATTCCTGATAGCGGCAAGGGGCGAACCATTGTTACGAGACTGTATGTTCGAGCCAAAGGGAAAAGGCTTAATCTTGGATGATGCGAAGAGAGATCCGTTAGAGATCGGGCGGCGTTCGCGAGGTGGTGAAGGGGCGAAGCACTCATCAAGGCTGGGTGTAGATGTGTTGTCAAAGCTGTCACGGTCACAGCCAGCGCCAAACCTGAACGGTTGCTGTTCTTGCTGCTTGAAGGAGACGGTGTTAGTCGAGAAGTTCTTCGTGCGCGACAGAGACGGTCGGAGAAGGATGGACTTCTTGCGGCTGCGACGCGTCAGTAAAGCTCGAACAGGTCAACGGTTAGTGCACTCACTCAGCAGCGGAGCACGGTTGAGGAATGTCTGACCCGTCGAGAGGCAGAAGTGCCTGCTCGCAGGGAAAGAGCATGTCGTCGTCGTTAGTGGGTATCACCTCCGGCGAGGGCGACGGGAAGGTGAGATAGCTGTTAAAGGGGGCTTTGTGCGGCAGAGGCGAGATGTCCATCGAGTCGGGCACGAAGCTTGGCGAGGAATCTGGAATCGGGGGCGTCGTCACACCTTCCCATCTAACAGGAGGGGGGGTTACGCCTTCTGATGCTGCGGCAGAGGTCAGCATATAATCGCGTGCCGAACAAAGCACGGCGTGGCTTACCCTGGGCATCGACCTGCTGAAACTGGGCCGACGTAAACAGCGACCGACGGGGCGTGGCAAGCTGAGGGCTAACAAAGGCTGTTAGCAGGGTGGACAATGGCAGGGTGGACAATGGCAGGGCGGGCCCTTTCATTGTCCGCTATGCAAGGGCGGCCATACCTCTGGTCGACGTGCAGGTTCGACGACATGTCTGCAGCCAGACTCGCGGTCGGCGACGACCCCCTCATTGGCTGACAGCCGAAGTAGGAATTGTCCATGCCCCCTTTCCTCATGCTCATGTCGCGGAAGTTGAAGTTCTTCTGCCCCAGTGTGTGAGCGCCGAACAGCGGCTTGGACGGCGGCAGGTCGCGGCGGTAGCCCCACGGGCCGGGAATGGCGGCCGGCGGGTGCATGGCAGCCAGTGGCGACGACATCTCCATGGCGGCGATGTGCGGTGTGGTGTGTGTAGGGCGGTGGGCGGCGGGCGGTGCGGCGGACGCGGTGCAGCGAGCGTGGGCGGCGGGCGGAGGTGCAGCGGGCGGTCTCGCTGCTCACTGGCGGCGAGGGACGGGGATAGAATGGACGGCGGTGGTGAGCCGATAAGCATATAAGACTGGAAAGCTAATTCCAATCTGAAGATGCTCGCGGTAAACAGCCTCGCAGCTCGACGCTAGGATGCTGAGAGATGCTGGTTGTCGAGGCTAGGCGGGCATGGAGGCACGCAGCAGGCAGTTCGGTAGCGGCGAACGGCGAGGGACTGGCAGCGGCTTCCCAACAGGAGATCCCGGGCAGTGACCGTCGATGGTGTCGATGGTGTTGGTGACTGGGGCCGGTGCCAGCTGTCGGTGAGAGGGAATGGCCTTCTTGGGTGCGAGAAGGGTGAAGAAAAGAGAAGCAGGGCAGAGGTCACCCAGCTGGATTTGAGGTTGCCGAGCCTACGCTTCCACAGCAACGAACAAGCTGCAGTGGAGGTGGTCCAGCGCCGGCGGCCGTGCGCGGTTGGCGAGGCATAAGCGCTGCACGGAGGGCCTCACCACTAGCAGGCCTGTCTGCACACGGCCCTGGCAGCAGCGGGACGAGATGGGGCAGCGTGCTCTTTCGGTAATGCAGCGTGCTGCGAGCTGCTGATCCGCTGCGTTTCATTGACGCTGCCCGGGGGCCGCAATCACGATCACGCTGCACGACCAGCCCGCCGCTGCAGCTAGAGCGCCTTGCGTCTGCGGCTGCCGGCAAACGTGTGTTGACTGCTGCAGCAATTGCGCGGATGCCATGGCAATGGCAATGGCTCTGGCTGTGGCTCTGACTCTAGCTTTGGCTGCAGCCCTGGCTGTGGCTCTGACTCTAGCTCTGGCTCTGGCTCTGGCTCTGGCTATAGCTCTGGCACCGGCTCTGGCACTGGCTTCTGGCTCTGGCAGCAGCAATGGCTCTGGCAATGCCCGTCCGTCCGGCGGTGCACCCATGCAGCCTGCCGAAGACTGGCTGAGGCACCTGCACACGACTTCTCCTTGACAGCACGCTGGCACGGATCTCGCCCCGACCAGCATCATGCCGGCAAGCCCTGAAAATTGCGTGAAACCTTCAGTTCCCTCTCCGCTTAAACTGCTGCACCGGCCTCTATTCAAGCAGTGGGTGCTCCGCCGGCCCTCGTGTGAGGCGTCGCGAGGAGCCACAGTGCCTTCTAGCCGTGACCTGCGTCACGTAGAGACCGTTTCCCATGGAGACGCACCCGGCGTCCACCCAACATTGCACCGACAGCATTATTACCACCGCGAGGCCTAGCCGCGGATCGTCCCAGTCGAACACGAAAGAGCTCCTCTGCTTGCGTCCTGACACGGTAGCAATGGGTAGCCCGGCGTCAGCGCGGTCAGCTTTCACGACTCTTTCGTCATCGCAACATGGACGGTGACTTGGCACTGCTCTGCCAGGGAAGGAGCCTCGACGCACTAGGGTCGCTACTCGACCTGAGTGGCCAGAGCACCAACTCTCGAAGCAGTCCTAGGCTATGGTCCAGGGCTAATTGGGCAGGCGGCTCAATTTCACAGGCCCAGTGGCCAGGGTACCGACGTCGCAGCGCCTCTGTTTTGTAAGTGCTGCGCGGCCCGTGAACACCTCGAAATTACAAGCTTTTTACCTTATGTGGATGCATAAAACTGGATTCGCCCAAGCTCCGCTGGTGGCAGAACTGTCTCCTAGTGCGTGCTGGAGATCGAGCTGCGGAGAGGCATCGCGATTGCGACGCCCCTTCAACGTCATTTTCTACAAGGCTGAGCGCGATGATCCGATTTCCCAGTTTGCTATTTCTGCACTCCTTGTTTGCGGCCGTGTTCCCCTGAAACAACATACAGCTCATGACGATAGCCGGTTTCGGCTCCGGAAAAGATTGTTTTTTGGACATGGGTTCGGGCTGGTCAGTGGAGGCTGTCGCCATAGCAGCAGCTGAACCTGAGAAGGGTCGTTCGAGAACACGGGCGCTCCCAATCCACCGAGCAAACCGCGTGCACAAAGCCTTCACAACGGGCACCATCATCATTTCCAGTTTGGACCCCACCAACCGGTGACCCCTCTTCTGTGGACCAGAAAGGCTGTGAGGCCAATTGCGGCGCTTGCAAAAGGCGCTATCAAACAGTCGCGTGTCGTCTCCCGGTGGACGCGACGGACCATGGACACAAATAACCTAAATCGGCACATAAATGGGCAACGCGCGCGTTGTCTCGTGACAAAGAGCATGGGTTTTACTTAACCCCAGACCTGCGGGAGGGCCTCTGCGTCTCAGGACCCTGGATTTTCTGCATTGTGACAGCCCGTTTGATCTCACTCTTCGTCAGACGTCAGCAACAGGCCGACTATATCCGAGGTTCGTGCATGAAGATTCGTCACGGTCGTGGAGTCGGCAAAGGTTAAGACATAGATTTGCACACAAGTGTTACGCCCGCCGCTGGAGATCCCTATCGATAGATGCATGGCCGGAAAAGAAAACTTAATGAAGGATGGACTTGAGTCGATCTCGGCTGAGGCGCCCACACCTAACCGTTGTCCCATGCAACTATCATCAGCTTCGCAGGGGGAAACTAACCCCCTTGGCAGCGCCTCCAAACGTGCGATTGCGGCCCCAGCTAATCTATCTCGAGCACCTCCAGGGTCCATGAGGATTTTGGCGTAGCTGAGCGGCAAACCGAGCGGTCTCACCGGACTGCTGACTGTGGGGTGGAGAGGGGTGCTGCTGCTTCAAGTAACGAGGCTTCGCTCTTTCGAGTCTGAGGCTGATGTGGGCGTATAGAACCCTCGGTTGTCACCACGTAGTACAGAATTGTGCTCAGACTTGTGCTCGATATATGTGAGAAGGATATGAGAAGGATGCTCAGAGAAGGATTTCCATTTCCAAACCATGCATGAGTTATATTTGGCGGAGCGGCTATCGACAAGCATATCAGTTTCAGCCAGCGAGGGGCTGTCTGTAGCATTCGGCGTCTTCGAAGACCCTATGTTTAACTCGTGCATTTTCCTTTCTCAGTGCCTTTGGACTCTTCGCAGTGCTGACCCATAGAAAATCTTTGATTTGTTTAAGAAGCTAATTCATGCAGAGCAAACGTGTCCGAGCGTGCCCACAATGGACCCGCCATAGCAGCTGGTCTGCAGAATTGTGAAAGCTTTGTTGTATCTGAGGTGCTTCTAAGGGGCCACGACAACTCACATCACTAAGGCTTGACCGGCGGGTGAGGTACACCTGAACCGCAGCCGTGGTACGCTTGAGCCAACGTGGTTGTCAGGCGTTGCGGGGTGCCAAGATACGGACCCAGGTTCCGCCGCGCCATGAGCTAGTACGTTTGGGTGAGCGGTAAGCGCTACATCGCCTGGCAGAATCTTTTCGTGAACTTTTCGTGTCAAGCGTGAGCTTCGGCAAAGACGTACCGTCAAAGTAATGAAAAACGAAAAAATGGGTAGTAAAAACCGCAAGAGGGAGCGCGAGCCT
>JUDZ01008694.1:0-10975 GCA_000812845.1 Stagonosporopsis tanaceti | reverse complement strand
TTGTGGGAGTTGTAGCCAACTTAGTGATCTATTGTTCCCCCACACGATCGCTCAAGAGAAACGAGCTTCTTCGTATATTCAAAAGTTATCTCATATAGATTGCCTTACTTTTATGTGACCCTTCGAATGCATAGCATGGCTGGAGTCAATGTAGGGTTCTGTTGCTCTTGGACATGATCGCTCACAAGCAACGAGCTCCTTAGGAGCGGCGACTCCAGCGGAAGCCCAGATTCTTGAAACCTTGTGCCACAGCTTGGGGAAAGTGCGACACTTCACCTTCAGGTTCGCTTTGCCAAGCCTCGCTCTTGTGTAGCCAAGGCCACTTACCTTGGACGTAGATTGAAAGACCGATAAACGCACGCCTTCTTCCGACACTGACCGGAACACTCTTTCGATCGGTGGGGTAAGGCTTCGATGTGTGGTTGTAGTGGGTTGCAGTCAAGGCGTCCCATACACATCATACCATAAGCCACCGCCGATCACCAGCGGTCGAAAGCCCTGCGAAACTGCAATTTCGACAGTGCGACCTGTTGCGTGTTCGAAACATCGCTTTGACGCGTAACCTCGAGGAAAAGCCGGTCGCTGATACCGACACATATTCACTAGATGCAATGCGGCGACCCGTTCGGACCTTTGCTGTTCGCGGTGCTGCCGAAGGGAGTTGCAAAGAGCGACCGCTGATCTTCGCTGTGCTGAGCATGATGACAGCTTCGCCGTGCCCAACAAGCCGCCTTCGTCCGTTGCATCAAAGGCCGAGCCACATCTACTATTGGATCGTCACTCACACCAGCTCACATGGGTCGCGGCTTGTAACGTCAGCCCTGGGGTGTCGTGCGTTACAATAAACGAGCGATGACCCCGGACACCGACTGTCTTTTAGTCAACGTCCTTTGCGCGACCGTAAGCATCACGAAGCCCTGTCCTGCATTTATGGTGCAATCGGCCCTTGAGCAACTTCCGCACGAACATATCACTGTCTTACTACTATGTAGTCTCTCTGGATCTCCCTGGGTTTCTACTCTTCAGCTTGTCATGTGACACGTATGAGCTATGGCTCCTCTCAGCACCCCGAACCTGCTGGTCTTCTACAGGCGCATGCCAAATCCGATGCCAAAGCCTTCCACGCGAACATCGCCGCCGACACGCAATAGTTTATCTATCGAAGGAGGATTCTTGGAAGCATGGGCGCAAGGCTACAACGTGGGAAGTCTTGTCATCCTGATCTTGATAGTCTTTTGCAATTATCGTTCGGGTATATGGTTGCACAAGCTCATTCTACTCGAAGTGAGACCTTCATTGGGAACTGGTTGTATTGCAATGCTGAATTTTCATAGCTAGTCCTCGCACTTTGGCACGGCACCTTCATCTTCGTGGAGGATCCATACTACGGATGGTATCTGTCGGCAACAGCAACTCTGCTTTTCATCTCGTACTTCCTCCACAACGTCGTCGCCTGGCTCAAAATCCGGCCCTTTCTGCCTCAATGGGGTTCACGCTTGTTCATCATCTCGCTCCTTTGCGTCCAACCCTTTTGGATTGCTGAAGCTTGGTCCAACTTCTCCTATTTCAACGGTCTTGGTTCTGATGCTAATGTTCGAATGCGACCATGGGAAGCGCTGATTCGCGATCCCTGGTGGATCTTTACGACATGGAAACTGATCAGTGCAATCAAGAAGACATACGGGTTCAAAATATGGGCACTTGTCCGGATTAATTCGAGGTTCGGTATCATGTTACTCTGCATGGTATGTTCTAGAGCGCGTCGATTTGTTTTCCGTACTGACATCGAGACTAGTTCCTCTCCATCGCATTCCTTCTCACAGATGCCGCCGTCTCCGCCGCTCGCGTCACAGCTAGCAGTGGTATCAACCCATATTGGCGCTTCGCTCTCGTCTTCAAGTGTGCCTCGGACACGATCTTCTTCGACGACTTCAAGTCCGTCCTTGACGATATCGTCCATCGCAAATTTAGCTCCACACACGGTACTGTACACCGAGGCTCTAGTCTTGGTGTGAGTAGTGGCCAGGACGCTTGGAAGCGTTCTCACTCTCGTGGCGACGAATTCATCGAATGTGCCTCTCTAGAACAGCCACCGAGTCTGCTGAATGTCTCGACACCAGAACCGAGTGCAGTCAAATCGCGCTTTCTGAATCCGTTTGCAACGAACCGTAACAGGCCCAATGTTCCAAGCATATATGTCGAGCCAGAGATGTCTGTCGCCCCGGAGAGAAGGCAAGCCAGCCAAGACAGCGAGACTCCGATGATTCCAAAACCAGCACACACCATTCATGGCAACCAAAACCCAGGTGCCAGTGGGAGCGATGGAAGTTTACTGATTGGCAGACTTGTGTGAATCTCTGTCGAGCTTAGAGCTTGAAGCGGTCTGGAAGCCTAGATTGAAATGAGTCACAGCACATCGGCTGGCAAATCATCACTACCGCTGCCTTGTTCTATCCGCATCAAAGTATGTATTGCGGAGCACACAGGTACTATTGGCGGGTCTGCACCATCCAGGAACTTGTGATCAAGTCGAGGCATGCTGCAGGGATGCTGAAAATTCTGGGCCAGCATGTGATTGCCCGTCAAGCAATGTGGAAAGGGCAATGCAGAGATTCGTCTCAATGTCGACGACATTGCAGGCTTTGAGCAGTAGACACGCAACCAAGCTGCCACTGACATCACGCGGTTCAGCCTGGACCCCACAACTGCAGACCAACCCCTGTAAAGCACTTCTCGCTGGGTCAAATGTCGTCCACGTTGGTCCCGTGGCTATGTTCGCAAAGGCGGGCACCATGTAGGATGCGCGTCGCAGAAAGAGATGGGTCTTGGCTACTTGCGCCGCTGTGGTGACTACGAACCCACGTGGAGAACAACGTGAACGCGTACACCCCATCTTGAAGCCAACATACTCAACTTTCTGTTCTATCCGCCAGACGCTTTTATTGTGCAAGGGAAGGCCGGACCTCCCACGGAGGCTCCCGCAACCATGGTAGCGCCCAGCGCCCAGCCCCGTGCCCAATCTTTTCACTGCGATTGCTTGTGCTGATTGCTGCTTGGTAGCAAACCCGACTTCACTCTCACTTTCATTCTCGTTACTAGTTTGCGTAGTCGGTTGCCTATGTTAGGCTTGCTCCTCACCCATCTACGACTTCCCAACACATCTATCCGCTTCTCCTCTATAGTTACCTGCAACTGAACGTACACAGTGCCACGTGCTAGTAAGCTCGCGAGAGTGAAGACTCTTCCCGCTGCTTACAGCTTCTGTAAGTTCCTCTTCGCGAGCAAAAGGGTGTTCGCGGTACTCTAACATTACCCAGCACACATCATCGCCCTGTACATGCTTCCTGAAGTGTGTTCTTCAATGCACCTATATACATCCAACAGAACCCCACGTTGATGCTAAGTCTCCGCCAGGGTGCACAGCTGTGGCTACTGGTCATCCCGCAAAACAACGCCCACTGGACCAGCAATCTCTTCTCTTGCGATGACAATCGTTCCTCGATACTGTCCGCATTAGCCTCGGCTGTAGATTCGCAGCCACAAATCTTCATTCTTTTCCGAGGACTGGGGACCACGGCGTTGAGCCTCCGAACGGAAGTGTGCGATCGCTTTATTGAGCAGGTCGACTACGATCGACTCCCAACTAAGTTGCTCAATGACATTTCAAGCAACGATCCGTACACTTCCGACGCCTTCAAACCAATCCGCGAAGTGTCACATGCATCTTCTTCCGGAGGCCACTTTCGATGACTTCCCGGATTACCTGTTACGCACAGCTGCAGGCACTGTATACGAAGCCAATTGGTCTGCAGATGATGGTCGCGATAATCACCATGGCGACTACATGTTCTTCGACGAGCATAAAAAGGTTTACATCTGTACTCTGGAGCCATCAAACTCGACAAGAGCCCCTCTTAGACTCGCAGAGCACGTTCCCATGCGAGAGGCCTAGTGGCCTTCCCCGAAGCGAAGCATTCCTCTTCGGGGTTGTGGATGTTGGGTCGAGAGTCCTTGTCAAGCTGTAGGTTGGCGATGTCACGGTTCCTCGCGACATTGCGAACGCTGCTCGTGCGAACTTGACCACCGACAAAGGGAAGACCAACTGCACGCATGAAGTGAGGCTTGCCGGAGCCAGAGACTCCATTAATACACGCCGTCCTGTTGTACATGCCATTTTCGATGAGGTTCAATGCTACCGTTCGCTGGTCTTCACTGAGCATGCCGACACAGTAATTTCCAGCAGCTTCATCTTCCAAAACGGCGTCGTAGATGCCGCTGCGGAAAAGGCGGCTGGGCTTCTTGCACAAGAACATGGCCTGCGAGCCTAGGAGAATCTGCGCACGAGCAGCATCGTTGACTTCGAGGCCGTTGCTGACATGCATATTTGTCATAGCCTTGAGCTTGCGCTTCAGCTCCTTGTCATCTGTGGCAGCACCAACGGCCACGTTGAGCTTGCGGACATGTCACACGTGGTCTTCCGGGTTGTGGACGTTTGGTCGAGAGTCCTGTCATAGCGATGAGAAATTCGCCGTTCAATTGCACAGTCTGCTTGGTCAAGGCGACTCTTCGGATTCATTGCTTGGTGTGCTTCATCCATGCCAATCACCGCCCGCCTGTTCGTGAGGAGCTGGTATCTTCGTCGTCGGGCTACGAAAAAGCAGATTTTGTTGGCCGATCAGGTTTACATGATTTTCGCACTCAATTGTCAGTGCGCGTTACAATTACGACAGAATACAACTCGAATTCAGCTTGGATAGAGCAAAGAATGGAGAGTGGTAAAGACTACATGTCCGCGCGAAGAGACTTAGTGGATCTGTTGTAGGAGTTGTAGCTAATTTAGGGATGTATCGTTTCCCTGAAAGAACGCTCAAAAGCAAGGAGCTACTTCGTATGTTTCACGGCGAACGCTTCTTTTAATGCCTTTCAAAATGTGTGGACCATCTAAACTCTGGTACGCTAGGCTGTGGTTCGCTTCTGTGAGTCGTAGTTGCGACATCGTACTTAGGTGCCGAATTCACGTCGCCCACGCATAGCTCATGAAACAGGCCTTGAAGTAGGAGAGGAGGGCTGTCACAAAAGGCTTGCGATGGCTAAGGAGTGTTGCAAGGCTCTGCTCGATGGCCTTGGATACAGTACTCGTAGTTGTAGTTAACACTGCAATACCGTGGCTTTAGGTGCGCTCCTGCGAGGAAGCTCGTAACGTTCTGGCGACCATTCTACAGAACAACAGGCCCGTAGGCTGGCTACAAGTCCTACAGCAAATTGACCACTTCTATAGGTGTAGATATGTAGTGTTTACTACGCTATATACGTGAATCTGTTGGAGTTAGATTTCAATTGTATTCTACAGGAAAACGACTCTTGCGAGTAGACGGCATACTCTGCCATCTGCTTGACGAAGGGATGCTTACGCCAGATTTCAACACGCCAACCTGTAAACGACAAAGGACAGACACTGTGAAGAGTGGAGACGAGCACCGTTTAGAGGATTCCGAGGAGCTGTCCGCTGGGGGCGAAGACAAGGCTTACAGCCACGACGTTCCGACTTTGGCATGGCCGTCCGTATATTTTCGAGCACCCCCCAAGTAAAGGACAACATCTATAATCGATACATGCTGGAGCAATAGAAGGAGAGTTCTACATCAAAAACACACTTCGAGGAGTTGGTGCAATGATCTTTGCCCTGCTGATGCATGGCTGTCCATGTCCAGGGCTTTTAGTGCAGCATGTGTCCGTGCTGGTCAGAGGAGGAGGTACAAGCACCCACGAGTGATGAACTCCTACTCCTGCATCGAGAAGGTGCAGCAGGCATTGTGCAGTCACGGCTCGAGCTTACATAACCGCGCGTTCTGGTTAAGGCAGGCACGCGCCGCGAAACCGGTCGATGCTTGAGGAAGGCTTGGTGGACTGATGACAGCACTCTCTTTTGACTGAGCGAACTAATTCTTCGCCGCTTGGAAGCTGCGATGGTAGCAGTTATGTCATGACGGCATTATGTCACATGTGCTCTCAGCAGCATGGTAGTGTATCAGTAAGGCAGAATTGGCAATGCTGGGAGACTTGCAGTGACAGATCAGGAGCGCACTCTCACTGCTGTTGGGCTATTCCGCCTCCGACTGCAAAATTCATACCTAAACTTGGTGGTGGCGCTGCATCTATGCCGTTTGAGGTGAGAGAGCGTTTGCATGGGCCCACTTATTCACCACATCCTCTCACATACATTCCACGACGATACAACCACCAACCACCAACCACCAACTCCGCAACATCGCGCTCATTAGCATATTGTTCCTATCAGAGAACGCTTCCTCGACGTCCCTCGCCTTGGTCGTGACCCGCCGTTCAACGATCAGCCGCGACGTAGATTCAGCGTCTTGCCGAAGCCGCGACGCACGTCACTTTCACGTTCGTAACCGCCCCTGCAGACGCTGCTACCCTCAGTATGTCAGAATGCGCGTTCTAGTCTGAGTATCTGTTAACGTCAAAATTACAGGAAATGGCCCAGAAAGCTACCCCTACCAAGAGAGATGGCCCTTCCAGTGAGCCTCTGAACCCGACTCCGCCCACAGTGAAGCCGGCTATTCGCTTACGCATCGAGTGGAAATACGATGCCAAGTCAAGATCAGCCAAGGCGCATCGTGCACTTGTGGACGAGGAGAACCTCAACGATGACCTGCCTGATCTCGTGCAAGAGATAATGATCCAACCTGCAGCTCGAAGAGAGCATGTGTTCGATCTCGTGAGAAGAATGTATCGGCTCCAGGACGTACAGGCCCAAATCTGGACGATGCGTCTTATCTTGGTGCAAGGAGAAGAGACGCGAATCCTCGACCTAGTCGAGGCTGATTGGAGAGATGTCGAAAAAGCCCTGTGGTCGTCAGAATGGGACCCTGCAAGAAGCACAATTTCATTCATCGTACGACCGACACTTGAGGATGAGATCATATACGAAAGCACTGTTCCCTTCGAAGTCGAACAGGTTCGCGCTGTCGTCAACGGCGACATTGCGCGCACCATGCCAACCGAAGATGGTGCGGAAAGAGACGAAGCACCAGTCCATGGAGTACTCACGTTGCTCAGCGGCAGGAGGACCCTCCCGTGAGCGCAAAGTACTTGGGCTGAACAATTTTTGAGGCGTTCAGGACCGACGTGTTGATGATTGGGTACCGGTACGTCCAGTTGCGCGCCCTTCTAGAAAGCGCCCTTTTGCTAACATGTACAGACCAGGAGTGATGCCCACGGGCGAGGCAATCACTGTGACGCACGGCGTGATGGGGCGGGAGAAGGCCGTAACGTTCCAAGTACGAGAAGAAGGTCCAGCTGTCGCGACATTGGCTCCCTTCGCATACAAGATGTGCGGAGTTCAGCGTATTACAAGCGGTTGGTGCTGTCACTGTATTCCGGAGCTAGGAGGAACTTCACAAGCCTCGGGCTGCAGTGGAGGATGGATAAAAGTCCTTGTAGTCTTGTGGCTGCGTGTCTGCTGACGAGGTCTGCGCAAGGCTGCTGCGAAGGCCTCCATTGAGCTATGCGTGTCTAGACCCGGATCCTTGTTTTAATTCAACATGCAATTTCTGTCCTGTTCCCACGACCCCTACACCCTCATCCAGACCCTACCTCGTCCTGTAATACCCCCTCTCCTCGCCCTCGTCGCCCTCCTCGTTCCCCTCCTCCGCGCCCTCGTTCTCCTCGTCGAACACCATCCCAGACAGGCCCTCGCGCTCGTCGCCAATCAGCGGCGCGCGCTCGCCCTCCTTGCGCGAAAAGTGGCCGCCGAGACTGATGGCCAGCGTGCTCAGGCCGTGGACCAGGGTGCTGCCCAGCACGACGAAGCACACGATGGGCCAGATGAGGGTGACGGCGCGCTGGCGCGTGGGGTCCAGGTCGTGCGGGGGGGACGGGAGCGGGAGCGACGTGTCGGTCTCGAGCTGGGCGCGGGCCTCGATGGCGAGGAACAGGGCGCCGACGCCCATGGGGCCGAAGTGGCCGATGAACAGGGCCTCGGTTGTGGTGCGCACGTGGGGGAGCAGCTTGGCCTTGTAGAAGGCGAAGACGATGGGGATGCGGCGGAGGAGCAGGATGAGGGAGAGCAGGGCGATGAGGCGGCCGGGGGTGATGGTGTCGAGCTCGTAGAACGAGGCCCAGGGGATCATGGCGCCGAAGAAGATGAAGAGGGCGGAATTGAGCAGCAGGTCGATGACGACGGGGAGGCGCGTGTCGGCTGTCGGGGAGTTGCCGCCGTGGGAGAAGCCGCGGCCGGCGCAGAAGGCGACGAGGAAGTCGTCGACGCCGAGGGTGGATGCGAGGCCGATGGAGAAGATTGCGAGGAGGAGGTAGAACGCGAGGTACGATGCCCGGCCCATCATCTCGCGCTTGTGGGAGATGTGGTAGAGCCAGTTGAAGGCGTGGCCGACAGCGAGGCCAAGAACGACGCCGACGGTGCATTGATAGAGGACTGTGATGAGGAACCACTCCTTGAAGATCTCGCCGCGGGTGGCCTTTGCTATGATGTTGAGGCCGAGGAACAGGAACGGAAACGACACGCCGTCATTGACACCACTCTCGGCGCTCAGGAGGTCTCTGATGCGCTTCGGCACGCGGGTGCTGAACTGGCTGTTGGACAGCACCGAGGCGGCCAGAACGGGGTCCGTTGGTGTGAGGCAGGCTGAAATAGTCAATGCAGATGCGAGGTCAGTGTCGAAGATGAGCATGATGAAGAGCGCGCACATCAGCCAACCGAACGTCATGACGGGACCGAGCAGGACCAGCAGGGCCTTCCACTTCTTCCGGAGGTAGCCATTTGGCAGCTCCAGACCGACCGCAAAGCACTGCACGCCGACGACTATGCGCGTGAACTCCTGGATGATGGGGTCCTGGAAGCCCCAGGCATACGGCTTCAGCAAGCCCAGGCCGCGGGGTCCTACGAGGATTCCAAAGACTGTAGCTAGAGGCGGTTCAGAGAGGTGGAGTCTGTTTCTGATCATGAGCGAGAAGAGGGCATAGGTGATGAGGAACGATGTTAGGACGAGGTACGACAGGTGCGGGCCGGTGGGCTCGAGTTGCGACCACATTGTCGCTGGCTGTATAAAGCCGATGACAGTGAGCTGTGATGAAGTCGTCGACAGTGAGCTGTAATGAAGTCGTCGACAATAATCGTAACAAAGCCGTAGACAGTAAGCTGTCTGAAAGCCGTCGATAGTAAGCTGTCTAAAAGCCGTCGACAGTAAGCCGTAAAGTGCGACAAATGCTAAACTACACAGGTACGATGCAGGAATGACAATCTCAGCGTGAAATCAAAAACGGTGCTAGACGAAACTTCTCAGGTGGCGATCATCATGACGAGGGAAGGAAGCATGACGAAGGTAGGAAGCATGACGGCGGTGAGGGATGAGTACAGAGATGCACGAGCAATTAAGCATTTCTCGCAGCATGGCGATCGCGGCGGTCAATGACGGCATGACCCGATGCGGAAGCCGCGCTAGTGAAGGTTCCGCTCGATTGGGTCGGACGGCCATATCTAGCAGATCAGCGCGGGACAAGAGATGTTGGTGGGGGGTTGTTTTTTGGTGTAGCAGGCGGCTCTTGAATGTGGCCAGGTTGTTTATGATTTCGACTCCAGAAGATGGTTGGTTTTGCGACCCGCATTTCATCTCACAACTCACGTCAGAGTCGGCCAGGTCATGTAGTATGATTGTATTAAGTCGCTGCATGTATAGCACGTGACTGCGATGCTGCCTTTACCAAGCGCCATGCTCGCAATAAGTAGGTCCAAACGCCCCGCCGTGAATGCAAGTGCCCGCGCCGAAGGCTGATGTGAGTAGAAATACAGGGGGAGAATCCAAGCAACGAATGCATGCGAGAGGAAGTGTCTATATGTTGTCGGGGGGAGAGTTGAAAAAGGAGACTCGTAATCGATGCAGCTGCGAGGGTTAGCAGAGGTCGGTGCCGGCTTTTCTGAACGTACTGATGGCAGCTTGGGAATGACGACGGCTATGGTAGCCAGGCAGTTGACGATGAAATAGGTGCTGTCGTAATGGGTGTAGTGGGTGCTGACGAGGAACAGCGCAATGGGCACGAAGAGCAGGAACTTCTTGGCCGGGGTGTACTGGTCGCCGTTGTCGATCTGCTCCCACATGTTGAGGTTGTCGTAGGCGCCCGAGTTGAAGTCAAAGGGCACGCCGCGGACGTAGTGGAACATGAGGTAGGAGCCGGCCATGTACGAGAGGTTGACAAGGGTCCAGGAGGTCTCCTGCGACATGCCTGGGATGATGTCGAAGAGGATCTTGCCGATGAAGATCAGGACAAAGTGGATTGCCCATGCGCCTGTCTGGTCAGCCATGTGTGGTGTGGACCGCGCTACGTGTCCCGTGCGGGCGCGTCGACTCACCCTTTGCGTTGACCCACTCGGCGTTGAGGTTGGGCAGGGCGGCCTGGTCGCTGAGCTGCTCGAGCGACTCGGGCGGCTCCTTGTAGACAAGACTACTGCTACGCCGCCTGCGGGCCTCCTTTGCTTCGAGAGACATGGCGCCGGAGTGCGAGGCGGAGCAGTCGGGGCTCAGTCGGTGGGGCCGCGGGTCGCCAGCGAAGCTCAGGCGCGAGGTGCGATTGAGGAGTATGGGCGACAGTTTGGCGGTCGAAGCGCTGGCGGGCGGGGACGCGTGGCTGGTTGTTGAAGTCCAGCAGGGCGTCGAGCAGCTGGTCGTTCTCGGCCTGCAGGCGGCGGGCGACGCCCATGGCCTTCCACTCGTCCATGATCAGGGCGTTGCTCTGCTGCATGGCGTTGTCGAAGCGGATGCGCATCTTGCGGTACTTGCGCCTGCGCGGGCGTTAGCTGGGGCTGGGCTGGGGGCGGTGGTGCGGTGCTGCCGTGGTGCGGCGCGCATGCCTACCTCCACGACCGCTTGACGGCCTTGGGCGCAGCGTCGGCGGCGGGCTCGGGCGGCGCGGCCTGGACGGCGGGCTCGACGGGGCGGGG
>JUDZ01008693.1:0-10969 GCA_000812845.1 Stagonosporopsis tanaceti | reverse complement strand
TTTTCCGAGAACAACTGCAAATGTTTAGGATTCACTCAGCCCTATGCTGGCGCAACCCTTTCGGTTCGAGTTATGATACGTCGCCGAACACTGCTTCATAACTTGGCCTGTGGGTTGAGCTCATTGTGGTTCCTTCGTGCTACATCAAGAATGTCTATATCCCTGAAAAGGGTTAGCGATACCTCCAATGTTGTACCACATTCTCTGGTCCCTTTCCGACTACACTTCGAGATTCGAGCAATCACTACGAGTAAGGATCTAAGATGTTTCGATGCGAAGTGTTCAATTTCTACATTCAAGTATCCAGCAAAAGACCTCCTGGTCGAGAAGTATGTTCCGAAGCGAATTCAAGCAAGGCGCGAACAAATCCAGAACATGAACGAGTGACATGGACAAGGAGACCAATCTACCAGACACCGTGAATTACCATTCCAGCCCGTTTCAATCTCGACCTCCGTCTTCACATATTCTTCTTTGCTTCTCAGATCACTTACAACAGCGAGCTGCCAATCCACCTCCTCTCAACAAGAGGCGTCAAATCCTCCTGGCTGACCGGTGCTGCCTCATCAGACCCAATGCTAATACGGCCGCAAGGACCATTGCTGACGTACAGCGCCACCTCGGGCGGGAAGCTGCTCTGTCCGAACACGCGACCAAGGTACAAGCTAAGACTGCCCGCGGAGCAGGTTCCTGCACCAGGCTGCGCCCAGGTACCTGTTGATGGCGACGCGGCGATGGGCAGAATGCTCATGGAGCCGTCGGAGATGGGCGTCGCAATGGGAATCAAGGTCGAGTAGGCGGTGGCAAGCGCGACGGTGCCGGTCAAGAAGGCTGAAGTTTCGTTGCCTGCGGGGAAGGGGGCGCCGGATGCTGTGGGGAGGGAGGTGTTCGAAGAGGGGAGAGGGAAGGGAGGGAGCAGAGTCGCAGACGGCAGGGTGGGAACGGTGGCGTTGGGCGCGGCTTGGGTCAGTTGCAAGTGGCAGGCACTGATGGAGGGAGCGTAGAAAGATCCTGCGCAGAAGGGAGTGTTCTGGCATGCGATGCAGCAGTTCACAGGCGAGGTGGTGTTGACGACCAGGCTGTTGGCGAGCGGGAAACCCTCGTCGTTAGCGAAGACGATGCGGTCGAAGTAGATGGGCGCGTTGGCAAACCCGATAACGTTGTTCACTAGCACACGTCAGTATGATTCCGCCACGAATTGATCTGTTCGAGATCTACTCACCAACGTTGTTGGCTTGACAAGCCGCATACTCAGTTGGCTGAGCCGCAGTCTCAAGGACCGTCTCAGTAGTGAAGAATGTGGAGGTGCTGACAGCAGTAGCAGTAGCCGGGACCAAAACTTCAGTGACAGGCGAGACAGTGACAATAGTGGTCGTGGTGCTGTTAATGTTGACACTGACACGGCACTCGACGAATGTAGGGAAGCCACGGTTGAGACTCTGTGCCTGGCCGTTGGGGAGCACGATGAATCCGCTAGTGTTGCCGGATGGCGTCTGGGGGAGACGCTTGACCCTCTCAAGGTGTTGGGCGCGGGACTCAAGCGACGCACGTCGATGACGGCCGATTGCTGTCGGGCTGGGTGTGGGTGCAACCACGAGGCCAGTGTTGACAAGAGGGAAGAATCCAGGTGAAGCCGAGATAGTAGTCGCGGGCGGTGTAGAAGTCACGGTGGTGGTCGTGGTAGAAGTGACGTTGACGACATCTGTGAAGGTAGTCGCAGCAGGAGTCACGGTAATTGTCGCCTGTGTGGTGCTTGTGATAGCAAAGTTGTAGGTGAAGGTCGTAGTGAAGTAGCCTGTCCTGATGGTAGATCCAGTTGGGACAGCAAATTCGCTGTAGCTGGTCGTGCATCGCGTAACAGTCTCGGTGACCTCCTCCTGGCACTGGGCGGTGGAGACTGCCGCAAGGACAGCAACGAGAAGAGGAACAATCATCTTGACGATGCTTTAAAAAGAACGAAGGACTGGAAAGAGCGAACGAAAGAAGTGAGTGGGCTGCTGGATAGTTTGCTAAGATGGATGCTGGGGCTGCTATATACTCTTCGTGATGGTCGCTTTAGTGGCGTTAAGGGAGCCTTCCAGCTTGCTTATACTCACACCAAATAGATGAGGACTCACCACTTCCACGGGACAGTGGGCTGCACGTCGTCTCATGAGGTGTGTTCCTGGGCTAGCTGGAGGCGATGGGGCACAAAATATCGAAACACGTCGAATGAAGTCTCTCATCTGGTGGAAATTCGAGGCCTGGGCAGCCTTGCCGATGTCTTTGGTCGTCTTAGTGTATCGATGGCCTCGTAAGATAGCTATTATGGGCACTGTAATGGCTTCGTTGTCTCTCGGTCGCCCCTCGCAGACTCACCCTACGCATCCAGCGCCATTGTGACGGAGGCAGTTCAGACCCGGCAGACGAAAATGATCATACCAGTGCTGAGGTAGCGCAGTATTGTGTCTGGACCTTGCTCAATCGGATGCAGCAGCAAAGGGAGGCGGCGACACAAGCTCTCGATACAGGTGCCACTCCTCCACGCTCACCGGGCGCCGGTCACACCAATGTATGCCTGACATTGAGTACGAAGCGTGCCTCGGCCCAGCAACAGTACAATATTGATGAAACCTCTCGAGAGGCATGGACTGTCTAGAGGCGGTGGGGTCGCGACGGGAGGTGAAGAAAAAGCAAAGTAGACCTCAATCTACCAGGATAAAGAACATCAGACTGCATAACATGGCGGAGTGCTGGCCGAAGTGTTGAAGGCCGTTGAAGACCTGATGGTGGTGGCGCGAACGTTTCTGTGTTCTATGTAACGCGTCTGGACTTTTCAAAACTCCCTTGCTTCCACGCACGTAATCAATGAGTAAGAAAATTCAGCCACACCGCTTTTCGGCTTCGTATAGTTCGTAATGAGGTATCTACAAAGTTCTATCAGGAGCGGAAGATATGATTCCTTGTTCATCTGCTCGGTCTATATGTCGAACGCCGTGATCCGAAACGCCGGGTATCATGCAACAAACTGCAGAGGAAGAGACGACGGCGTAGAATTATTGCCACTACTGATGACGCGTTGCTTTGGGATGGCCAGCACAAGTTGTCGCCTAAACAGGCTCAGTTCGTGGCTTACGCCCTGCGAGAACCAATCCTGAGACCGGGAACACCTTTCAAGCCCATCTTGCCAACGGTACTCTTCTCGATCAGAGGCGGCTCTGGACAACCCATAGCGTGAGCGTACTCGTTCGCAAGTCGCACAAGCTCAGCCGGTGTCAGCTTCAACTTCTTCAAGAACGTCTTGTTGTATCCGAGGAAGGCCTGGTAGGCCTTAGCTTTGGCTTCCTCCTCAACATTTGTAAAGGCTCGGTCGACGGATCGCTGATGCTTAGGAACTTGCGATACGATGTCAACAGGGTAAGGGTTCAGAGGCAATGTCTTGTTGATCTTGGGGAAGAAAGACTCCTGCTCGGAAAGAACAATGACAGCGCGTCCATCTTTGCCTGCCCTGGCGGTACGACCCACCCGGTGAATGTACTGCTCCGTGCTGGATGGGAGGCCAACTTGGACTACAAGACCAACATTGGGAAAGTCCATGCCGCGACCAACTACGTCAGAAGCCACCAAGATACCGCTGGAAGCATCCTTGAATTGTTGTGTGGTCTTGGTACGAGCTGGCTGCGACATTCTGCTGTGCAACTCGAAGAGCCTGAATTGGGGCAGTGCGTTCTTGTACAGGTCGTAGAACAAGCCTACACCGTTGGCAGTCGTGCCAAATACAATCACCTTGAAGTCGGTGGGGTTTTTGTTGTATTCTTCTTCGATCAAGGCAAGTAGAGCGGCGAAAGTCTGGGTAACACTGGGTACGGTAATGAAGAATTGTGGAACGCGCTCGTGGGTTGGAACTTCGTTGGGATCCACGGTGGAGAGTGTGGTGTAGCCAGGGAAGAGCACACACTTGGCAACGTCCATGACGTCTGGGTTCATAGTGGCAGAGAAGCACATGCCTTGCCAGCCGTCGTTCTTCGGAGGTATGCGACGGAGGATCTTCTTGACTGCCGGCGCGAAACCGGCATCGAGCATCTGGTCTGCTTCATCGAGGACAACAGTCTTGACGTGGGTGAATCGTTCGCGAACCTCCTCCTCACCCAGAATATCGTCGAGTCGGCCAGGTGTAGCGACCAGGATTGTCGGGTTGCCGTTCATGAAAGCCTTGAGGTTGGAAGCACGAGAGGTGCCACCAAAAGCAGTGTGAGTCTCCATTCTCCGTGGCAAGCAGGCAGTGACGCCGTTAGCCTCCTTCGCAATCTGCAGCGCCAACTCGCGGGTGGGGCAGATGATGAGAATGCCTACTTTGCCCCTCGGAGGCGCGTTGCCAATAAGGATGTTCTGGATGGCAGGCAACAGGAAAGCAACAGTCTTGCCTGTGCCAGTCTTCGCTTGCACAATGCAATCAGACGTGATGTTTGGCAGCTCAGTGAGGACCTTCTGCTGCACTGGCGACATAAACTCAAAGCCCATCTTACTCAGGCCGTTCAGCAACGCTTGATCCAGTGCGCCGGCCATTTCAGAGAACCGCTTCGCTTCAGCACCACCAGCAGATGTGCTGTACATTGCCTTTACGTCGACAGGTCCGGTCGAGCCCATCTCTTGTTGTAGAATTTCGGTGGTCTTTGGGCGCTTCGGCTGCTGAGCGGCGGTCGAGTGAGGGCTGGCTGCGTTGTTGGGAGCAGCGCCGTTGGGCCTGGGACGATGCCACTTGCGCTTGGGTGGAGGAGGCATGGTAGTCGATAGCTGCCTGTAGTTGTAGGTGAAGTGAAGTTTGCTGTAGTGGCGGGAAGTGTTAGTTGATAGGGAAAGACGTGCTGCAACACTGGAAGGAGCAAACAGAGAAGATGGAATAGACTTCATTGCGTACACAGCCTAGTACATACACAGATTTTGCCTTTTGAAAGACAAAGAATGAAAACCAAAAATGTGTCTATCTGCAGAGCCTGCGTCGCGTCTCAGACGTTGTCCACAAAAAAGTCTCGAGCAGCACGGCGAATGACGCCGCGCTGACTCAGCAACGCGCTAAGGAAGGAGAACCTCGCTGCAGCCATCATGTGACTGTCACATCTTTCATGTTTAGAAGGGACAACGCGCTTCTCACGAGGCTTCTGCAAACGCACATTGTATCTTCAACGTTCTCACTGGTCTTCAATCATGCCTGCCGCGAGAAAGTCATCTAAGAGAGCGTGGACTGAGATCGCAGAAGAAGCACAAGGCCATCGAGACATTACCATAGCTGCTTTGACCCCATCAGCGCCAAAAGTACCCTCCGACCTGCCGAAAGATGTCTCGCATCTGCCCAAGCTGTTATTGCGCCCTTCCGTCTTATCCATCACAAATCTAACGCCCGAAAAGCTGCTTCTGTCCTTATCTGGTGGTCGCCTGTCTGCATTTGAGGTCACCACTGCTTTCCTACAACATGCTGCTGTAGCTCAAGGTTTATCAAACTGTCTCACAGAGCTTCTACCTTCTCTCGCATTGGATCGCGCAAAGGAGCTAGATGCATACTACCAAGAACATCAGCGGCCGATCGGCCCACTGCACGGTTTGCCTATCAGCCTGAAAGAACATCTAGGGCTTCAAGGTTTGCGATGCACGACAGGCTATGTATCACATTGGGATACAATCGCAAAAGAGGACGCACATATTATCCAGGTGCTGCGTGATGCAGGTGCTGTCTTCTACTGCAGGACGACTGTACCACAAACAATGATGCATCTGGAGACAGACTCAAACCTCTATGGCATCACGACGAACCCTTACAACAGACACCTGACTTCAGGTGGAAGTTCAGGCGGCGAAGGTGCCCTCATTGCTCTCAAGGGCTCGTGCCTGGGCATCGGTTCGGACGTAGGCGGTTCAATTCGAAATCCGGCCGCGAACTGCGGCGTTTACGGTTTGAAGCCTACAGCATTCAGATTACCTACAGATGGCTGGGGTTACATGATGGCAGGCGCAGATACTGTTGAGACAGTTCTTGGGCCGCTTTCAACGTCCTTGCAAGGACTCAAAATCTTGATGAAAACAGTTATAGATGCAGAGCCATGGACTGAGGAGCCTGCACTCATCCCGATGCCCTGGCGGCCGTTCTCTGTCCCTACTGATCGGCCATTGCGAATAGGCGTGCTATGGCACGACGGGATTGTAAGACCGCATCCACCAATCACACGGGCTTTGAACCTTGTTGTGGAGATGGTGAAGACACACAATGTTGAGGTCGTCGACTTTTCACCACATTTGCACGACGAAGCCTGGGCAATTTTAGCCTCACTTTACTTTCCCGATGGCGGGGAAGCGGACTCTGAGGATATCGCCTCATCTGGCGAGCCCTGGCGACCGTTATCGGAGTGGATCATTAGGGAGAATCCGTGTGTCAAGAAAATGTCGGTTGGCGAACTAGCATACTGGTCTGAAGAGCGCGAGGCATATCGCAAAGAGTATGCATTGCATTGGAAAAAGCATAACATCGATGCTTTGCTATGTCCTGTAGGCCCTGGTGTTGCGCCCAAGCACAACACTGCGAGGTACTGGAGTTACACAAGTCAGTGGAATCTGCTCGACTACCCCGGACTTGTGTTCCCGGTGTGCAAAGCCGACATGAAGCAGGACAAGTGGTGTAACGATGAGGTATCCTTGGGTGAGCTTGATGACGAGAATAGGAAACTATGGGACCCCGAAGAGTTCAATGGCGCACCGGTAGGCCTACAACTCGTGGGCAGAAGGTTCGAGGACGAAAAGATCGTTGGTATCCTCGAACACATCACACAATTGATCAGTCTACCGCTAGAGAATTTCGACTAAGACACGACACCAATATCACACACGCTGCCATTTTTTTCTTGGGTTATCTGAACAAGTTGGCCATCGGCTATGGCACCGAGCCATTGACGTTGACGCGGAACTCCGGATCCTTGCTGAAGTGGTGCACCGTCGCAAGATCATGAGTACGAGCTTCTCTGACTGCGAGACCTACATGACGGTAGATCTGCAGGTGGATCTCGAGAGATACTGAGAACGATTTGAGCGGTACCAAACCTCGCCCTTGAGGAAAAGGCTGCGCGGGAAAAGCTGGCTATAGAGCGCCCTGGGCCCTTATTGCCCTCCTCTTGCGTCGTCTGTTTGCAGTCTTCCTCTGGCTTGGAAAGGCAAGCGGTTGCGGTTGTCCCATACACCTCCGGTTCGGTATTTGAAGGTGGAGACGCCGCGTTGTGGCCGGCTTAAGGCCGCAGTTGCCACCGCCTTTCAATTGACAAACAAGGGGTCAATGACATACCAATGACGGCTTTTCTCCATCACACAGCGTGGCTTGCTGCGGTTTCTTTTTCGATTTCGGCTCATCATAAAGACAAAACCCTGTCGAACACTAGGAGAAGGCAGCGCAGGCCAGTGCTGTATCTGATGCAAACACTATCTAGCCGCAGAGAAGTTCTGTCAAATGACAACTCGAAGTGGCAAATGCTTGTGAGTGAAAGGAAGGTCAGATGTGATTGATACACCCCGCAAAGTCAGAGCCAAAATATCACAAAGATTGCCCGGCATACTCGCTGTTGAGATATTTCTTTTTGCGCAGCAAGTCAATTGACTGAATATGGCTTACAGGACTATTCAGCTTCGTAAGTTCAATTACAGTAGCCATGATGTAGACGTAAGGTGATGAGGGTAGATTCACTTAATCCCTGATGGTCAAATGATCCAGACAGTACATACAGCAAGGCTTCGCTCCATGCCGGTACCACACTGCAGCAAGTAGCAAGCTAGACTATAATATCCGAAACCGAGAATCCAGGGTATTAAACGTCGCATGTAATCGTAACCGGGACGCCAAAAAACCATGTCATCGCCCACCATCTTGCCATCTTTTCCCCCATCCGCGTCTGCAACGCCTGATTGACTGCAAAGTGAAGTGCCGAGCGCCGCGAGATCACACTCAGCCAGGCGAAGCTCCGTGCCGCCGCCAACACTCTATCCTCTACTGTGTTATTGCTACCAACCCACGAATTATCCATCGTTGCTGACCTAGCACGTAACTCCTCTACATCAAAATCCGGCGTATCTGCTGCAACGGACCAGAATAACCGACTGAGTGGGTCTCGCCTTTCGAAAAAATCGGTGTCGAAAGTCGCTGCATCGACGGCTGCGGCGCGGACAAAATGTACATACGTCTTAAGTGCCCTGAACACGTCGTTTCGGCGACAGTCGGGTAGCTGTCTGTTCTCTTTCCACAGCAGCGATGTGTGATAAGGGTGTGCGATTCGTCGGAGGTTGCCTAGATCTCCAAGTATCCAATGTGTGTGGTCAGATGCAAGAATGTTGCCCGGTTTGATATCATCGTGGCAGTAGCCAGCGTCGTGCAGAACCTGAAGGTTATCGAGCAAGCCCGTGAAGGCTGGACGGTAACGCTCGTCTATCTTGCGATAGGTCTGCTTTCGCTTGCGCGCTTTAAGAGCCAGATCCTGAAGACTTCCAAACTTGACAAGAGGCGTTACTAGATGCCATTCTGCTTGATTGGTAGAGGATGCTGCCATGAAGAATGCTTGCACTGGTAGAAATCCATTGTGTGAAGAGGTGTTGCTTTGCTCAGAGCCACCAAAATACAGAGAAGCTGGGAGTTCTGTTGGCCATTTCTCATCTGCAATGCCTGGTGCACAATTGCGGAAGGGACTGCGTCCAGGTGTGAATGTCTTGATCACTGAATCTTTGTAGGTGAATGTCTTTCCTTCCCAGCCCTCGCGTAGTGGCCGCCATGCTGCTCGGTTTGCCACAAGTTGATCCTGGTAATGCGCACGCTCTTCGTCTAAGACCCATGGCTGTTGCTCCCAGAGATCTGGAAATTTGGTCGGTGAGTATTTGGCCGCAAGCGCATTTCGATATCTGAAGAAGAGGTGGTGTTGTCTGAAAAGAACGAAGAACAGTAATACCAGCGCAAGTCGGTACCGCGAGTGACACAGGGAGCGTTGTGGTGCGGAGACCCTGAATGGATGCCCCATCTGTGCTGTTTTGCAAGATGTTGTACAGAGAAGCCTATCTCCACACTGCAAGGCCTTCTTCAAGCTGTCCGCAAGACAGGATCATATTCTAAAGAAAGACGAACTGGAACTGCGCCTCGCGCCAACTCTTCGAAACGAGTGTTGGCATCCCTTCCAGTCAGGCCAAAGAAATCTTCGTCCTGTCTATGGTTTCTCGGAAGGCCTTAAAACTCTTGGATGCGTTCATAGCTGACCAGTCAGTATTCGACGTCAGCGGCTACATTCCAAAGTTGGGTGAGGCGGTGCTCATATTGTGTTAGGTTGCTGTCAACCGTACGAAAACAAGGAAATGGTTGATTCTTGGTGGCTTGGAAGTCTCGGATACCGGCCACAGCTTCAGATTGGGTGGATCTATCGCCAACGCCAGCACACTGAGCTTAGAGGCCCTCAAAGTAAGCACACGAGCTCCCTCTACACCATCGTTTTTCGCAAACACACATCAGGACAGACAGCAGGCTGTCTTATGTGTCGCTTGCAGTCAGGCGATTTTCCCGACGTTGAGCCTACCAGATACCATGCAGGACGCGAAGGAACGACGCCACGCGGTTCGAAACGAAACGTGCGTCGTCCTTAGCGTGCTTGCGCGCTCCACTATCGAAAAGCAGCCCCACAACACTTCATCGCTGTTTTTAACAAGGGTTTGACAGACCACGATACCCCTTCAGCGTTGTTTGTATTGGGATACATGCCGCTTAGGTGTGAATATTAGTCAGGGCTGAGGAATCTTCAGTCTCGATAGGCGACATACCTCCATTTAACCATCATCCTGACTAGCAAGATGGAATCCGCGCGGCACAGGTCGCAAAAGTTCGCGAACCTCAATATTGTAGCTTCCAGCGCGAGCCGCGGATGCGACACATGCTTCGTAGCTGATGAGTCAAGGATCGCATTAAGCAAACTGCCATCTGGTACAGCCCTTAGAACATGGACAGTCGGGCCTGTGGGATCGTGGAAGACCATCGACTTTCTTAGGTGCTCGTCCGTTCGGATTTGACCTCGGCAGAAGCACACGCCCATTGAAGGCCTTGTCCTTGTACGAGGCATTTCAAATGTCCCCCGTCCCTTAGTCATGAGAGGAGGACATGCCATGATCGGAACATCACTCCTCGCGATGGCAACCCATGGCAGGGGCTTGATACGATCTACGATTATACTGTAAGTCCCACACGCTACGCCTCATGTGCTGTACCGATCCGAACTAGTTTCTCTGTGCTTTGTTGCCATCAACACGGCATATCTGAGCGCAGGATGTCACCGTTACTGTCCCTAAGGGGCAGACTCGTCTGCCAGGAGTTCCCCTTTTGGAAACCTCTGACAGCTCCCGGTCCGCCCTGGGGTCTAAACAGAATGCGTTGGAGCCATAACTAAAGACGGAACGGATATCGTTGACATTGCGGGGATTCTGAGCCCACCAAACGGCGACCTGGCGCAATTCACCGAGTTGCGCACTGAAAGCCGCCGATGTCGTTCGAACAGGGGAATAATGAAGGAAGCATGATCAGCGTATGGAAGCTACGGCAAAGTCCTGGCTCTGGAAATTCCATCCCAAGGGCAAGGTATCAACTAAGTCTGCCGATATAACGACCGGCATTTCCTAAGAAACCCAGTGACAGGGGACTGAGCCCTTCTACGTTACATCCTTCAGGCCACCAGGGTTTCCTACTCATACGCATTTATGTTCCGAGATCGACACTCTTGCCATCCGCGTTGACGCCTCAATGCAGGGCCTAGTCGAGGAAGCCAGAGGCGTTACCCGAACACCTCTTCTCAATCCAGAAGGAAAGGCTGCTGTTCCGCGCTCACTAGCACAGGAGTTCGTACCTGGCTTTCGCATGACGAATAATCTGCTAAACGGAGTTGCCCACGCGCTCTACTATTGGTCGAGCTAAAACTCAAGCACGGTGGCGCGCCAC
>JUDZ01008692.1:0-10947 GCA_000812845.1 Stagonosporopsis tanaceti | reverse complement strand
GGTGGATCCACCTCTCGCATACCGCTCATGCGCCAACAGTCACGCCTCGACCGAATTGCCATGCTGCGCGAGACGGGCGCGTCGTCGCTGTCGCTCGTCTCATCGTACAAAGACGGACCAGCTGTGTCGATCATGACTACAGCCAACAACAGAGTGGCAAAGATTAGGGGAATAGTGTCCTTCTACCCACCTACCGACTATACTGTTACCCGTGCCCAGCGAAGGGCGACGTGTGCGCGCGCAGACCAGAACCTCCCTGCTGTCTTTACAGAACTCTTCGACGACTCCTACCTCCAACCGCCCTCTCTCGACCTCGCACACCCCTGGCTTAGCCCTGGGCAAGCGCCAACACGGATGCTCGAGGCATTGCCAGACGATATTGTTATGTTTTGCTGTGAATGGGACATGTTACTTGCCGAGGGTGAACGTTTCAGGGATAAGCTCCAAAACGACCTGGGAAAGCGTGTACATTATCATTGTGTTCCTGGAGTGCCGCGTAAGTATTCAAATGCATGCTACAAGGTGCAGGACTGACATGGACAGATGGATGGGACAAGGCGCCAAATCCGCTCAGAGAATCCCCCGGCGCAAGAGATCAGTATTTGATCGCGTGCAGAGAGCTGAGGAGAATGTTTGAGCTGGACGAGGACGAGGAAGATAACGAGCTTGTGGAAATGCCGTGCAGGCGGTATCACAAATCTGTGGACCTGGGTAAGCTGCAGGTGCCATCAAGGTAAGATGAGGCTGGTGTAAAGAGTATCACGAATGTTGAAGGGCATTTCCGGCGTTTTCTCTGTACTCATAGGATTGATAGCGATTCTGATCATTCATCGTCTTCTTTTTCTTACGCCTTGTTTCTGTGTCACGTGTCGTCTACACTGGATGCTCTCGGCAGTAGGCAGGCACTACGAAGTGGTTCATCTGTTGTTTCAGCGTCTCGCCACTGAAGAAGAATTACCCATTTTACCAGTTAACATACTACCGTCAAGCCGCACTCTGGGAACGAGGCCTATCAGAGATGTTGTCGATCGACACGTCTCGCTAGAGGCATTGATGCACAGGACATGCATGGATCTGAACTATGCGTCTTTGGATGGTCATTGGACATAGCGCATACAAACGGTCAGTCTAGACCAACGGAGAGAATCTATGCCACCAATTGCTCGGGAGATCATGTCCTCCTGGAAATCAAAGGCCGATCGGGTATCTACAGATGCGAATGATCTCTCCCTGAGAACCTCATGATAGGTAATCCAGCGATCTTTGGAGATCTAACCTGTCTCAACGAAGATTCACTCGGACGACAGTAGAAAAGGCTGGGGACGAAGGGTGATGTGCTATCCGGAAACATTTCCTCGAGCTGGACATACCGAGTGGTGCGATGACTGTCGCTGGTCTGCGAAATGACATCCTGGAAGTATTCTTAGGAGCTACTTTGGCAAGATGCTACTACGAAAAATCACGTCCCTCCGTTAGCTTGACCGCGAGGGTATTTGTAGCTTCGTAAAGAAGTGTACTAGTAGATTGAGGACTCGAGCACCATCTATTCTGATTTTGTGTATTCTTCACACCCGCCTAAGCTCCATTGCTTGACTCGTTGCTCTCGCCATTGCTCTCGCCATTTCCTCCAACAGCAAACTGCTTCGCAGAAGTCCTAGCCTGTTGTATCGACCCATGAATCAACTTCGATAAGCCCCAGACATCGAACTGAACAGCAATCGCTCGAAAACCCTGCTGGATCAACATAGGAACCATGTCGACACTCATCGCACCACTACGACGCATTAGCAGCATTCCATCAACTTCACCATCGGTAGTCACTTACCCAAAGATCGGCAGCCCGTGCTTCTGCGCTGCTGCGCCGAACTTGCCCATCGCCTCCAGAAACTTCGGGTCAGGCTCGCCAGTCAGCGCAGTCGACAGGTCCAAACCAGCATCAATCATGTAGTCACCGGGTCCGAACATCAGCGCATGTACACCAGGTACAGCAGCGATCTCGTCGGCGTTCTCGACACCTTTCACGGACTCGATCTGCGGGATGATACAAATGTGATTGTTGCTCGTGGCGACGTTGTAGTTGTCCTTAGAATAGAGCGAAGCATCATACACTCCGGGGGTAAAAGTCCAAGGGCTGAAAGAGCGGTGGCCTAGGGGGGCTGCAGAGTGTTAGCGGGAAGAATAAGAAGAGTTGGTGGCAAAAGGGCGTACGGTAGTAAACCTCTTTGATCATATCCTTGACTTCTTGCGCAGACTCAACATGGGGGATGACGATACCCGCTGCTCCAGCGTCGAGGGCAGTGGTCAGCGAGAGCTCGTCGTTCTTGGGGATACGGACGATAACCAGTGCGCGGCCCTCTGAGTGGGTCTGTGCCGCGTGGATGGCACTTTTGTTGTCAGCTCTTATGTCTCTACTCGGAAACGAAAGGTTCCCGTCGACTTACTCGTGCAGCTCCAGCCTGTTGAACATGCCATGCTCAACGTCTATCCATACGAAATCGGGCTTTGCTTGTGCGAGCAGCTTGGTCACGAATGTGCTGGGGATGCCGTGTGCAACGCCAAATAGTGTCTTCGAAGGATCTGCCTGAGCATCTTTGAGGGCTTGACGTAGGTTGCCGGGGTACGTGAGCATAGCAGCCCGATAGGGCGCTTGGGCATGCAGGTGAGGTTGCTCGCTGTAGGGTTTGAATTCAGCCATATTGAGGTTCCTTTTGTTGAGATCGCTTGAGTTCAGAGGGTTGTTGTTATCAAAAGTGATGCCGATGGATGATGAGTTCTGGAGGACCAGCGTGTTCTAGCAGTGCATCATGAGCTTTTATGCCTCAAGCTTGCGTCTTAGGTCTTATCTGACGGTGTAAGCGTGATTCTGCACTGCAGCGCCTGTGGTCTATCATCTTGTCGGAACCCTTGCTGATTGAGGTAATAGCTTTCCAGGGTCTCATCAGCGCGTCTGTCTCTAAGGTGGAGTTGTCAGTTGATGCTGGACGCCTAGATCCTTTAGTAACCCTAGCGCTTATGACTAGATCGTTTGAGGTACAATATGTCGCCCAGCTGTTTATCCGTGTGGTTTTCGTCCGTTCTATGGCTGAACACGACTAAGATTTGCTTAAGTGTATGTTGTTACTCGAAAACGTTGCTTTTGAGTATAGTGGCGTGGGTGCTGATGTGAGATTCGGTGTCGGAGACTCGGGAAGGGCGAATGGGTTGGAGTTAGACCGAGCAACGAGAACAACAATTGCAAGAAAGCATGCACGGACTTAATTTTGTACTCATATTATTCCTTCCGATTGGAGAGGTTCCTGGCTGGTAAGACGTCGGACGCCATGCCGGACTTTGCTCGATAACGCCGTACCTACGAGTAGTGTTGGCTGAGCTGTTGGCATACATAAGAACATGCTGTCGTTTGGGGCGACACAGAAACCTGTGAGCTTCTTCTTACTTCTTCTTCGTTCTGTGGCATTGTGGGTCTCTTGCCATATGGATGTCCTTCCAATGTTCTCACTCTACTTTGTTTCTCCCTCAAGGCGATGGTTTCACCCACATCGGCTGCATATGGTGCGGAATCGTGGTCGAATGCCTGAGCGGCGACTGTGGCGCAATTGTTGATGCCTGACTCTGATAGCTCGGCGACCTGCTTTGTGTCGATGACTGTGAATGCAAGCCGGCCTCGTGCTGATAGATTTGCGCACTAGGCTTCTGGATGATTGCATTTACCGGTCTTGTTGGTGCCGGTGCCGGCGCTGGCAAAGGTGCTGAAAGAGTGCCTTCTCCTTTCTCTGCTGCCGATACCTCCTCAGCAAACTGCTTCGCCTTCTTGCTCCTCGAGCATATACAGCCAAAGATAGGTAGGAGGACGAGCAAGACCATAACTGCGCCGGCTGCTATGCCAGCCCAGATGCCCATATGTAGCTTCAGCATTGCGATTGTGGTAGCCTTCCAAGGTTCGTTGGCGACGTGACACAGTGTACAGTATGGGGCCAGGGTGGTCTTAGAGGTACGTGCACCGTGGTAGAGATGGTACCGAATGAGAGTTGACCGCTACGTAGGCGCTGTCAATCTCGATCGCTAGCTGGGCTTCTAGTAGCGAATGTGTGACGCTGGTGTACAACCAAGAGTACGAAGGTATGTAGGAAGGAGTGTCGATTGGTAGTAACGAATGGCTGATGAGAAGACCTGAGTGCTGGCAAATGCGTCCCCGACGTTCGAGCCGGGGTGCTGAGGGCTTTTCACTTACAGCAACATCGTCCCCTGACAGTCTTGGAAAGACCCAGACGACAAACGCCCTTGCCAGTCCCAGCAAGTTCGGGTGGAGCAATAACCAGGTTCCTTTTTGAGCCCATCGTGCAAAGCTGCCCAGTCAGACCTACACAATTTCCACCGCCAACGAGTAGGATAGCAGTCCTGCGCTGAGTGCTAACCAGAAGTAGTAACATGCCTTTTGGTGGCGGTTCTCCAGCTGAAGTCTAGCCACGCGGGCTGCACGTAGTCGAGTCTTCTCACGCCTTGGCTATAGTGCTCCACCGACTCTCGTTAGAGACCGAGGCTGCAGTTATGTTTTGTCGGCATTGGCAGGTGCCGATTGTCATGGACGTGGACGCAGTGAATGACAGAAATACTCGGAATACGAGGCGAGATAGTCGCAGTACGAGTTTGTACCTGCCTGAACAACAGACTGAAGTGCTGCAAGTCATGCATAAACGCCCTTACAGCCTCCTGAGCTGTTCAGTACGTGGAATATTTAGTGTAGCGAAATCGCTAGTCACTTCGCGCGGGCGCTGGAAGGCTGATGCTGCCCAGGTATTATTCGGAGCCGTCGCTCTTGGCTTCAACGCCTATGTCAAGCGGCATCGTGAAGTCGTAAGGAAACGATTTTTTAAGGTTGAATGGCACGGCTCATAACTGTGAATACCCAGAAGTCCTGCTTCTCGTGCTGTACGACCTTTATCGAAACAAATTTCAACCTCGCCCGCCGCGCTGCGGGAACCGACGGCTTGTTCTTGTTTTCAAGGATTCATATATCCATGGGAGCAATGACGCCCAGCCGGCGCTGACTTTTCAAGGCTCTCGGATACAGGGACCATCTGCAAGTGACATCGCAATGTGGAAGAATGTGCGGCTTGGTAGAGCACCTGAATCACAAAAGGAGTTCGCCGCGAATGCCAAGATGCCGCGTTTTTGAACGTGGCGACGCCAAGTGGGCCGTGGTCGATCTGCCGTCCCTCACGTTGTGCAGCCTATGAATGTGCAGTGTGGCTTCAGCATGGACAAAATGTGTGCATCTCGGTACTTACCTGCCGAGCATGTATTAAGAGGTCTCTAAGTGCCCCTGATATTCTCAGAATCACTGCAACTGGATCAGATTGCCCTTGACATATTGCCCTCTCAACGTGTATTTTTGACGGATACATGCTCGAATGTGTCATAACGAGCAAGTCACAGACTTAGAGCACGCTTATCGGGAAGCTAGACAAGGGCTAGTTCAACAAGGAGATATGGTATTACCATTTTGGCTCATGTTTGGCGGTTGAAGGCTCTGTGAGAGTGTACGTCTACAGAAATGCGTAGCAACCGCGTAAACATTTCAAACGTTGCCAACTCATTACATACTATATTTACGGAGAGGCGGACATGAGTAATAATCGCCTCACAGAGGATGCTCATGCTGCCCTACTTCGAGAATCCGTCACGGATCTCAACAAACTTCAAGTACCGGTCCCTAGCCCAGCGACGAGTGCGCTTGCCATACACGATCATTGGCCAACTCGATGCCATAATGACGAAGCTGAGCACGCCCAAAACGATGAAGCAGTTCTCCATGCCAGAGTCGATCCAGTAACTCGCAACAAACGTGAATAACATGGCTATCGTATTGTTGATCACAGCGACACCCACCATTCCTTCAAGGACCATGTCACTAAGAAGATGTTAGCAAGTTCATCACGCGTAGGGTAAGAAGACGTACGGAAAAGAGTCAGCAAGGTAGGACAAGCTCAAGTCACCGGCACATCCGTAACCGAAGCCGATGAAACCCAGTCCAACGTACGGAACAGGCCAATCCCATCCGCGCGCAGAGCCGATTCCAAACAACCACATGCCGGCTGGGAAGACGAGTGTGCAAAGCGCCATGAGATGCAGACGGAATTCAGCCTCCATAACACCCTTGTTGCGCTTGATCATCCACTGCATGAACTTGTCGCTGCCGTAGCCACCGTACGCACATCCGATCAAACTGCCGATGAGTGTCGGGATGTTCATGTTGCCAACTTCAGTCTGGGTGTAATTCCAGGGTTCGTTGTACCACCAATCTTCTTGTACGGTTAGGTAAAAAGTAAGGCAAATGTTCTGCAGACCCCATTGCAGACCGGCATACCATACGGCTGGGAAAGTGAAAACACGCAGCGTATGCCAAAGACGATGGAAGTACTGCTTTGCGCCAGTACCACGTAGGTTCGGAGCGGGAGTGATGATCTTGATGCGATCCCAGTAGCTTTTGCGATGACCGTAGGACAAAGACATCCGGTTGCGAGCAGTCTCAGAGGGGTAGCCGTCCTCAGTATTGTCAATCGAGTCTTCCTTGCTGTTATGCTTCTCCACAGGTTGGGCGGCCTTCTCGAATCTATCGCCAGTCTCAAGGTTGCGGTCTACAGGTGTAGTATCCTCAACATCAGGTAAGATCCCAACTGGTATATGTTCCATGGTCTTCTCTGGTGCCGAATGAGCAGCGTCTACCAGGTATCGGTCTCCATTTCCGGTCAAGAAGCGGTCACGGTTGAACTCTGTCTCTTCGAGGCCAAAAAAGATGACGATCAGGCTTACGCCGCAGATAATAGCACCTGCGTAGCCAATCCATCGCCAGCCAAGTCCGTCCGCCAAATGTGCTCCGATCAGCGGTCCCAGGTAGGTACCTATGGCAGTCGCGAAGGTATAAATACCCAGAACACTACCAGTCTGGTGCTCGAACCAAATGTCAAGCAGAGACAATTGGACGGTGGCTTCGCCTACTGATTCAGCTGCGCCGACAAACAGCTGGCTCCAAACAACACCTGCGACGTTGGTGATGCGGCCATACCAGATAAGACCACCAATGTTGACCACCATAGAGATCAGATACCCAAGACGGCGTCCGTATAAATGGACCAGAGGAGAACTGAGTAAAGTCCAGTATCCGATGGCGATGAAGAGAACGCCTGCACCAGTATTGAAAACATCATAGCTGATGCCATACTCTTCGTTGACACCGTCTGATCCGGATCCAGCATTGTTCGACGTGGCAGCTGTTAGACCAACTATGTACAGGACCAGAATGGAGTGCCAGATCTTCCTTGGTTTAGACCATCGCAGAGGATCATTGGGGGATTCCGAAGGCTGCGGAACAAGGACAATATCGCCGTGCTTTAGAAGCGAAGCATCTCCAGGTAAGTTGTTGCCATTTTCATCATAAAGACGTCGGGTGCCTGGGATGACTTCTTCAAAATCCATTTGTGGGGCGGCCATCGGGCAGGAATTCCTTTGAGGGAGCTGGGTATCAGCTATGGTAATCCAGTTGCGCTAGTGCGGTCAAATTGTATTTAGAAAAAAACTTCAAACGAAGTCGACGCCTCCAGCGTCAACGATTGTCAGCAGGCAAGCATTCCGTTCTGGTGCAGAGAAAGAACCAACAAGCAGAGGTTGCAGAGATTGACCATATCTCTTATCTGCACTAACGGGAATTGCACGCTTGGGCGTTAGGCGGCCCGCGGCAGCAAAACCACGTCATTCGCGCCCAAATGTGTGGTGCCCCCCCCAGAACGGTTAGCTTTGGGCTGATTCGGCATCAGGCACAACGGCGAAGTGGCTCAATGCTCGACATGAATGATGTTGTAGCCACACAGTAGCAATGACAAGATGGTCATTTGTTTTCTCAGGTGTCAATGCGACTCTGTCAGAAGCAGTAACAATACAACGTAACGCCTCAAGGGACGACTGAATTAATACTCCCAATGATCTTCATGTCGCTTTTTGATGGCAATGGAATATAGGTGCGCTGAGTAGTCTCCATTCATGTCGAGTTAGTAGTGTATGTACAGCGACATGTTATCGCCCGACATACTGTATGCGATGCACCCGCCTTCTATTTGGCCCGTGAGCCGTCGCTAGTACAGGTCTTGTGGCCCATGCCTCCACGGGCTTCGCATTGTACCATCAAATTCAAGTAGCGGCTGACGGCCGTAAGTCTAGAAACAAGAATAGATAAGGATGAACATCAGCACCTGGGCAATCCATTTGTACTACCAGCCCCAGCGAGGCTGCGTGTTGGTTCTTTTTCTCAAGCTATCACTTCTGCTCTGCAGCAACAGGCTCTTTCTTCAGGAAGAAAGCTTCACGGTAGAACCTGGCTTCTTCAATGCTCTCCAAAATGTCTGCTCGTGCTTCGTGAAGCATTTGCTTTCGAGGGATCTTTTTGAGAGTTTCTTTCGGTGCCCACCTCCGTGCAGCTTCCTTGATACTGCTGACATCAAATATCCTGTAATGGAGGTGATCGATGATCGGCTTATATGGCGGCAGTACAAGGAACCCTCGGTCGGCATGAATGGAGTTACCAGCAATAAGTGCAGTGCGGCGCTCAGGTGCAAACCTTTTGATGTACTGCAGCAAGCCCTCGGCAGCCGACTCTGCTGTCGTGGTAGAATCGAGACAAGCCTGTGTCAGCCCAGATTGACCATGGTGTCTTGTACACCACTCGCCCATTTCATCCAGCTGCTGCTTCTCATGATGGATAATGGCTTCATAGCCCTCCTCATCTAGTATGTTCAGGTCTGCGTCAGTGACAAACGCGGCAAGAGACATGATGGTATCTTTGCTGGTGTCGAGACCGGTCATCTGCAAATGTCAGCAACTTATCTCGTGGATTCCATAACATTGTACCGACCTCACAATCTATCCAAACCAGAGGTACTTTTGAAACTGAAGCCATATTGTGTTTTCCGAGTTGTGGTTGTAACCGTCCAGTCGTGACGTGAACAAATAAGAGACTCCATGTTGTAGCACACTAGACCAGTTTAGGCGTAAGTGGAAAGTGCGCGTCACGCTAGTACACGCGACGCGAAACCACTTTACGGCGCGCGGCCCTCCAGCCTTCAGCGCGCCCTCAGTACCCCTCAGTATCTTGCACGAGCCTTCTGACTATTTTCTTCTTGTTTGACTCTTATATACCCCGTAATACACCATGTCTCGCGCAGCAAAACTGGCAGAGCTGCGCGCACTGCGCGCTGCTGGCAAGACGCGCCTCTCCACATACGAAGTCGCGGAGGAAGAGAATCTGTACGATACTGTTGACGACGAGGGTTACAAGAAGATTGTACGAAATCGACTAGACCAGGACGACTTCATTGTAGACGACAATGGCGAGGGCTACGTTGACGACGGCAGAGAAGAGTGGGAAGATGGCCAGGGCCGCTACAAATACGCTGCTACAGACAGCGAGGAGGAAGACGAGCGGCCCAAAGGCAAGGCTGGTATGCGCTGGTACCCTTTCGAGCATTAGAGCGTAACTGACGCGTAGTAGTAAAGAGGAAGCGAGAGGAAGACGCGGAGAAACAGGAGAAGATCAACAATGGCATCAGCAAGTACTTCAGCTCAAAGACAGCCGCAAAGGCACCAAAACCAAAGGTAATCAAAAGATTCGCTTTCCTAATTGAGAGGACAAAGACTGACTGCCTAAGCCTGTGGTCAGCGCTGCTGATGTTGACTTCATGGACGACCTCCTCGGCGAAATCAGTACAAACACCGCCAGCCGTTCCGCAACCCGTACACGCCCCGTAAAGACCGAAGCCCGAAGAAAGACACGAGTTCTGTCTCCACCAGTATCAGAAAACAGACCTGCTGCAAAGTCTAGGAGGTCCAATGACTCTGCCGCGTACATGCCAGACACGCCGCCAGCAGCGAATGCATACGCAGATGACGATGACTTGCCCACATTCAACGACGAAGATGTACCCATGAGCGATACCGTTCTACCTTCTTCGCCTGTAACTAAAGCTGTCGAACGAAGATCTAAGCCTGTGGTAAAGTTTGAGGAAGAAGAAGAAGATCTGATGGAGGTGGCTCTGCCTACTGGACACAACGGCGTTCCTGTAGCCAGTGTTAATATGGCCGGAAAACGACCAATAGCCAAGATTAAGAAAGCAGACTACCCGACACCAGCCAGCTCATCGCCCGTTGGGCCCTCTACGGCCTCGATAGATGCGTCCTCCTGGAACGATGTCACAAGTAAGCTAAACGTCATGAGTAGTCCGGCCCCACAAACAACGGGCGTGGGGAAAATGAAGCCAGAAGCGGTACTCGAGGAGGACGGCAGCCTGCACATGTTCTGGACCGACTACACAGAGATCCATGGCAGTTTGTGCCTTTTCGGCAAGGTCAAAGACAAGACAACAGGCGGCTACGCAAGTTGTTTCGTCAAGATCGACAACGTTTTTCGGGAGCTCTACTTCTTGCCGCGCGAGCACCGCCATGTCAGAGGTGTGGCTACGAACCAGGAAGTTGAGATGAGCGATGTCTATGAAGAGGTTGACTCGATCATGTCGAGACATCGAGTCACGATGCACAAGATCAAGCCTTGTATAAGAAAGTACGCCTTTGAGCTGCCAGACGTCCCGAAAGAGGCGGACTACCTCCAATTGCTTTACGGCTACGATCATATGCCTCTTTCTGCCGAATTGACAGGGGAGACATTCTCCCGCGTCTTCGGCACAAACACTTCCCTCTTCGAACAATTTGTTCTTGGAAAGAACGTGATGGGTCCCTGCTGGCTGAAGATCGCCGATGCGGACTGTGGTTCGATCCACAATGCTTCGTGGTGTAAGCTCGAGGTCTCGGTCACGAAGCCCAACAATATCGCCGTCCTCAGCAACTCAGACAATCTGGATGCCCCTCCAATGACTCTGATGAGTCTGTCACTGCGCACAACAT
>JUDZ01008691.1:0-10942 GCA_000812845.1 Stagonosporopsis tanaceti | reverse complement strand
CCAGCGCGCCGCAAGATCGTATATGTAGGTAGAGGCATGCATACGGTCGGGTGCCGACGTGTTTCAAAGTGCGTGGCTGGACAGAGGCCGAGGTGCACGGTGTGACAGCTCCAGACGCGAGCCGTCATATATGTGCCACAAGCACGTCGCTGGGACGCGTGAGACAGGCCAGCCGCTTGAGTACAAAGCGAGGCATGTGGAGTCCCGGCGTCCGGTGCCCGCATTACAAGCGACGCTGCTGCACGACGATAGGTGACGTGCAGCTGGTAGACTTGCGAGATTCCACACCATGGTTCGGCCGTCACGTCTCGACCACTTCCCCGCATCCCAACACTTGGGCACCACATTTTGATTGCTGCTTGCGTCTGTACATACTGCTCCAATCTACAGCAGAGGGTCAGCAGAGGGCTGGGCCGCGGTGGTGTGCCTGAAAGAGGCTGATAGACGCCTCCTGTGGGCAAACGAAGGTGAACACGTTGTCTTGATTGTGCTGTAGCTGGCTAGTAGGGCAAGTCAAACCCGGTCTCTGCGCAGCCTCCGCACAGCAGCGGTTCAGCTGTCCATCATCATAATCAAGTGTTGGGCATCGACGTGGCCAGGGTCTGCGCCACGTTCTGTACTGCACTGTCAAGCGCAGCCTTCTCCACACCCTGCATTCGCTGCACATGTCACTCACATCACCGTCCGTGCTGTTTACGTAGTCCCACACGGCACTCTGGTGCACGCCTACTCGAGTCTGTTTGCGATAAGTCAGCGTCGAGTCGTTGGTGGGCCGGTGCCATGCAAACCTCTGGATCAAGTGCAACCCCGATGCAGTCTCGACCACCTTGCTCACCTGGCCCTTCTCCAGCGCAAAGGATGCCTCTTCAAACTCCTTCTGCATATCGCCGCGGCCGAAGAAGCCCCTGTTGCGTGTCAGCGGTCGCCCATGACGTCTGGTCTCGGGGCACGTACAGGTCGCCGCCCTTGCGTGCACTGCTGCAGTCGGACTCGGTTGTCGCGAGCTCCGAGAGCGACTTGGGCTCAGCACCGTTATCAGCGGCAGTGCCCTCGTATGCCTGAATCTGTGCCTCGTAGCGCTCGATCAGCACGCGCGCCTCCTCCTTGGACCGGGTGATGTTGGGTTCCCTCCAGCTGGCCGGACGCCTGCTGTCCCTGTGCTTGACGAGGAGATGTGCTGCGCGGATCTTGTCGCCCGAGTTGGCGTAGTTGGCGGGCGCGACGCCCTTGGAGCTGTGGTGGGCCGCCATGTACTGCTTCAGCTTCTCGGGGTCGGTGCCCGCGGGGGGCTCCCAGCGCGAGTCCTTGGTCGCCGCGTGGAAGTAGTAGGGCAGGTTCTTGCTGTTGGAGCGGCGGATCTCCCAGCCCTCGGGCAGGCCGGTCTCGCTCGACGACTGCGCGGCGCATTAGTCGCATGGCAAACAAAGCGACGCCCGAGCGTGCGAAGCGTGCGAAGCGTGCGAAGCGTACTCGCAGCGCGGCAGCTTACCATGGTTGCAATTGGCGGTTGGGGAGGTGCAGAAGCGATGCGACAAGACAACGCGCGGGCAGAGCGGGGCAGGGGCAGGTTGGAGGGAGAGCTGGGTGCGCCTGAGGTTGCGCCGTCGTCTAGTCGTCTAGCCGTCTAGTCTGTTGCTGGAGGGATCGGCGCTTGAGGCTTGAAGCGGGGAAGCGTTGCGCTTTGCGGCCTGGGTGCCTGCCGTTCTGCGTTCTGCTACGGTTCTGCGTTACCATCGGCCCGCCGTCTCGCAGGCATCAGCAGCACTGACTTGTGACTTGTCACTGCGCGCCACAGCACTCGACCACCACGACACCGCTCCTCGCATCCAAGACGTCGACATCGCCGCCGCCCTTTGCCGCACCACACCGCACCACATCACACCACTGCACACGACTGCAAACCACTGCAAACCACAACGCCATGTCGTCCCCGTCCGCAGACTACGACAGCAAAGATGCGCAGGACCCCAACAAGCAGATCTTGTTCCGTTTCTGCCTCGACTGGTGCGTCTCGTTGCGCTGCCTTCGCGCGCGTCTCACAACTGACCCGTGCAGCTCAAACCTGCTTTTCCCCCGCGAAGACAAGGCCGAGAACAAGCTGCTGTTCGCCTGCAGAACATGCGCCTTCACGGAAGAGGCGCCGTCCTCGTGCGTCATGAGGCACGAGATCGCATCGACGGTTGGAGCCACCGCTGGTGTCACAGCAGAGGTCGCGCAAGATCCTACGGTTGGTCCCTCCGACCCCTCTTCCCACTCTGCTCCCCTCGACAAAGACAAAGAGGTCACATGCTGCACCATGTGCGGGCAAGACATCATCTGCAACGAGTGCGGCGACGACTGGGCCCCCGGCTTCATGCTGGAGGCCGAGGACGAGCCGTCGCACGTCGAGCCGCAGTATTACATGGACCATGATTTCGAAGTCTACGACGACGACTTCTTCGATGACGACGACATGGAGGACGTCCTGTCAGGGCCATGAGCACACCCTTCTGTGGCTTGCCTGATTCTTCTGAACCTGCTGGCTAACAGTTGCGGCCAGCTACCGCGCATCCAGAAGCAGTGCTCCTGCGGCGAGAACGAGGCTGTCTTCTTCCAGTCGCAACAGCGAACCGCAGACACGGGCATGGTAAGCACACTCTCGACTCTTTGCGACTCCTCTCACCCAGCCAGGCCCTTTACTACGTCTGCTGCGGCTGCGGTAAGGTCACGCAGCCCTCATGAGCAATGCATCGCATGGTAGGCATTTGGCCGGCGTTTGAACTTTTATATCGGCGTGGAGTCCTGGGAACACTAGTCTTCTGATACCCATGGGTATTTGTACAATGCCATACACATATTTTACACTGGCCTTGCGCTCCGTATACTCCTGAAAATGCAACCCTTGATGTTTTCCTCTGCCTCGTGCCCACCTTCTAGACGTGCATGGGCGCCAACGACAAGATCTTCGACCACTGCTTCTGCCTCAGCTCGGCCGCCACAACGCCGCTGACCCTCGACCCAATCGGCTCGCCGGCCTTGTTGATGAGCACGCAGGCGTTGTCGTCGAACTTGACCACGCTGCCGTCCGGGCGCTGCCACTTCTTCGCTGTGCGCACAACCACTGCGTGGCGGACGTCTCCTCTCCGCACTTTGTTCGCGGCGCTGATGGACACGCTGTTGCCCGTCTCAGGGCCAAAGTTGCGCTGCTTCTTCACGACTACGACGATGCGGTCGCCTGCACACATTAGCCCTGTCTTTCCTTGGCGCGACGGCTGTCTACGTACCGACTTTCGCCGGGCGCTTCGATCGCAGGACGTTGACGCACTCGACTATGGCGGCGCCCGAGTTGTCGATGCAGTTGACGAGGGTCTGGAAGCGGCGCATCAGTAGCTGTCGCAGCGGCTGCGGTGCGCGCGGAGTCGTCGTACCTTCAGCTGGATCATCGTGAATTGCGGTGTGTGCTCGTCCGGCAAGTCCTCAGGGCGTCAATTGCGAGATCGCGCGGCGTTTGCGGGTATTTGCCGTCGTTTGATGCGGGCGCAGATGCAACTTTCCTTCAGGTGTCGTCGGCCGCCCGGCGTTTCCCGCAAATCTAGCGCTGCTCGCTTGCCCACGCTTCACTGCAGCGGCCGACATGGCCCCCTGCCGTGCGGCCCCGGCCCCAATCCAGCCCAGCCTTGTTCTGCGCTGAGCGTCGTACGCTATCCCGGTCTTCGCTGCCTTTGTGCGGCGCCGCTCCTTCCTTCCTGTCCGTGGAGCGTTTGTGCAAGCAGTGTTGCCGTTGTCTTTCATTGTGGCGCCTATCGTCCTTGTCGCCGTCACTCCTTCAAGGTGAAACTGGCCTGTCGGCTGCTCTACGTCACCCCAACCACCCCTTTCGGCGTCTTCACCTCTTGTCAGCTTGCGGCGCAGTCAGCTTTGCAATAGACGCATTTCCTTGTTACCACAACGTTTTGCAAACGATGCCGCGCAAAATTGGAGGAGTCCGGGGCGGACTGACGCTGGAGAAACTTGCATCCTACGACGACGTGATCACGGACGCGCTGGTCGACAAGGTGAGTCGCAACCTGGCAGAAGCGCGACAGATTGGTCGCGTGGTGCGGGCAAAGCAAGTGGGCTAAGATGGACTCACTAGGTTTACTACTGGACGACCATTCGCAAGAACCATGGCGGACGCTTTGCGGCGTCTCGAGGCATGCACGAGGAGGACATAGCCGATCGCATCCGAAAGCACGCTATCTGGGAGAAGGACCCCGCTGAGGCCGTGTGCGAGCTGCTCAAACTGCCCGGATTGCGCAAGTACGTGGCCAACATGAAGGAGGAGAAGGACCAGGAGCAGTTCAAGCGACACCTCAAGCGATACGTCAACATATACATGCCGGACTGCCCATTTGAAGTCACCACCACCAACCGCTACATGATCACCGAACACGAGGCATCGATTACGGCGCGAAGGGACATTAATCCGCGCGAGGAGATCAAGTATCTGACAGGCGTGCAAGTCGCCATGACTGAAGAGCAGGAGCAAAAGCTGGAACTGGCGCGCAAAGACTTCAGCCTGGTCATCTCCAGCAGGAAAAAGACGCGTTCGTTGTTTCTAGGACCCGCGCGCTTCGCTAACCACGATTGTGATGCGAACGCGCGGCTGTCAACCAAGGGCTATGATGGGATGCAGATTGTTGCGGCGAAGCCAATCGCATCGGGTGACGAAATCACAGTGTCGTACGGTGAAGACTACTTTGGCGAGAACAACGAAGAGTGTCTGTGCAAGACGTGCGAGGGACGAGGGATCAATGGCTGGGCGCCCATGAAGCGGATTGAAGAAAGTGAAGACGAGGAGGACGAGGAGGATAGTACGCAGGAGAAGGGCACGAAGCGCAAGTCGGAATCCGTTGAGCCCACTCCACGAAAGAAGGGTCGATTCATGAAGAGATCCACCCCAACCAAGCAGCGCGCTTCAGAACTGCGCGAGGCCACGCTCAGGAAGGCGCATAGCACATCGTCTCTACCTATCAGCAGCATTGAGGGTTCGGAAACGACATCTCCCGCCAAAGCGCGCGACATACGCAATCTGCAGCGCGATGGTCTTCTTACACCGCTCACCACGAGCATCGACGAAAGCAGCTCGTCGCGCGACACAAGCCCGCAGTCGCTGGCGCAGTCGCCAAAGTCCACGCACTCCACCGACGCAACATCGATCGACGACGAGCTCTCCCCAGAGACCCTGCCAAAGATTAAAATCGAAGCTGAGATTCTGCACGAGAACCCCACTCTAGGCGTGGCTCCGCTCATAACGCAAACCACAACAACAACGGTAAACGCCCCGTTGCCTTCCCTTCTTTTTCCCGACGAGGACAGCACGTCCGATCTCAGCGAGCTGTCAGACAGCCTAGAGTTTGACAGCGAGCGAGAGCAGATTGTCAAGCGCAAATACCGCCCAACATCACGCACAACACGTTCAAAATCTAATAACGACTACCAGACCCACATCGGTACGCCTATCGAACTTACCGCAGATAACGTTCCCGAGGGGTGGATCCAGAACAAGCGCAAGCCTGGTGATTACATGACGAGCAGCGCGCGCCTCTCCGCAAAGTACAGCAAATGGGTGGAATGCCAGACGTGCGACATCAAGTTTGTTCAGGCAGACGCCTACAACACGCGCAAAGAGTGTCCACGATGCGAACGCCATTCGAAGTTGTACGGGTTTAGGTGGCCGAAGACGGACAAGGAGGGGAAGCACGACAAGGAGGAGCGCATCCTCGACCATCGCACTGTTAACCGATTCGTCGACCCTGACGAAGAGCGCGAGCTGAAGCAGAACAAGACGGGGAAGATGCTCAAGGACAGTATTTTTGAGCGCTACTCAACACCCCGAAGTGTGCGCAGCAGCCTCAGCACGAGCGTAGACATGGACACACCACCAAAGAGGAGGAGAAAGGCAACCAGGAAGACCATGTAGAGCACTCGTCTTTCAACGTGGATGATATGACGCAACACGGATAAGATGTTACGAGGAAGTAATGCAATGCGTGTTTGGAGCAAGCAAACGGCGTACGACACGGGCATGTTATAGCATTTCAGGGCGGCGCAAGGAGTATGCATATACACAACATATTGGTTCAAGGACACAGTCAATTGGATAGCGC
Source organism: Stagonosporopsis tanaceti (assembly GCA_000812845.1). Taxonomy (NCBI): domain Eukaryota; kingdom Fungi; phylum Ascomycota; class Dothideomycetes; order Pleosporales; family Didymellaceae; genus Stagonosporopsis; species Stagonosporopsis tanaceti. Next base: position 4,814 of record JUDZ01008691.1, on the reverse strand, counting down.
TTTGGGCGCATTTATTAGCATCAGTATATGGTATGGGCGAGCTTAGGATGCGATACAAGCTCTAGGAGCGTGCAGTAGATTTAAAGGCAGTAGTAATTCTCAAATCGGACCACTGGTTCACATGACAGATGATGATGCTACAGATACGAGGTTCCCCGGATTTCTTGGCGCTCACTCCCGCGGACTTCACGTCATTGCTCGCGGCTGCCTCCTGCACAGCATCACTTGCTTGTCACGTCCGCGGGCTTCACGTAGTCCCTCGCAGGTACCTCTGAAATCATACCAGCTTCTCACTGCTTCTGGCCTCATGACATCACTCGCAGTTGCCTCTTGAACCACACCACAACCTCACCACCCATCACAATGCAGCGCATACGCCCACGAGCCCTTCCACGCACCTTGTTCCGCCCCAAGCAAACACCACTCAACCATGTGCCGTTCCGCACATACCAAAAACTCCCCTTCGGCCGCGGCGGTCCGCAATACCAACGCTTCTCTGCACGCTCGGGCATCTCCTCCTTCTTCACAAACTGGGCCGCGCGCCCGACCTTCTACCGCGACGTGGGCGTCATCACCGCCGGCGGCGCATCCGTCTACGTCCTCAACCTCGAGACGGTCCCTGTCTCCGGGCGGCGGCGCTTCAACTTCATCCCTGCGAAGATCGAAGAGGCGCTGGGCGAGAGCACGGTCGAGGAGATCAAGCAGCAATATGCGGGGCGGTTTTTGGATGATAGCGATCCAAGGAGTCGGCTGGTGAAGCGCGTGTTGGAGCGGTTGTTGCCGTTTGCGTTCAAAGAGGGCGAGGGGCTGAGCGAGATGGCGTGGGAGGTGCATGTCATTGACAGCCCTGAGATGAATGCGTTTGTGGTGCCCGGGGGGAAGGTTTTCGTTTTCACGGGGATCTTGCCGCATTGTCGGGATGAAGACGGGGTTGCGGCGGTGCTGGGGCACGAGATTGCGCATGTGGTCGCGCATCATACTGCGTGGGTTCCCTACTCCTCGCGTTCACTATCTACTACCACATTGCAGCTTCCAAACTAACCCCTCCCCCACAGTGAACGCATGTCCCAAGCCCCTCTAATCCTCATCCCCATCCTCGCCTCCCTCGCCCTCGACGTCTCCTTCTACAGCGCAAACATGATCCTCCAACTCTTCCTCTCCATGCCCGCCTCCCGCAAACACGAAGCAGAAGCTGACTACATCGGCCTGCTGATGGCCGCGCAAGCCTGCTACCGCCCCGAAGCCGCAATGGAGTTCTGGGCCCGCATGGAGAAGAGCGGCCAAGGGGCTCCGCCGCAGATCCTCAGCACCCATCCCAGCAATCACAACCGCGAAGAGAAGATTAGGGAGTGGCTACCGAAGGCGAGAGAGCTCGCGGAGGGCAGTGAGTGTGCGGGGACGGGGCAGTATCTCGAGGAGTTCAGGGGGAAGATGGGCGGGTTTGGGGGTGGAGTGGCGAGCGCGTTTGGGAGATGGTGAGGATGCATGGCTTAGGGTTGAGAGGTCATGAGTGGGTCACTGATCAAGAGAGTACAGTCGTCGATGCTCGGCCGAGGTTTTGTAAGAGTAGGTCCGTGTACGAAATAGTGTAGTCGATAAGCCTTTGTAGATTATTACAGCGGCCTGTCTACTCCATAGCTCCATGGGCCTGGAACAGCTCTACCGTTTACCCCCCTGTCCGCAGCCAAGGCACTACTGGAACGTCACACCATGCGAGTCTTTGCACAAGAATCAAGTTGTCGTTCAAACACCAGGACGCAGAGAGGTATTGCACAAACACGCACATCTCCAGTCATGTGCCGGTATCCTATCGCACGGCCACCGGTATCTCAAGACAACACAACGCGCTGGATCACCAGACGAGGCTGCTGCGGCTGCGGGCTGCATCCTCCGGTTAACCGGCTCCACTAGACGCAGTGCAACAACAACACCGCGATAAGTATATCGAATTTCAGGCGTCCCGCGCCCCAAACAGGAACGCAAGCGAAATGGGCAGCCAGTCCTTCGCCTTGGCAACGGAGCGCGCCAATCCCCATGGACGCTTTATTACAACATCACGATGCCCCCCCCCGCGGGTACTGTCAAGCGTGCTCGATACATACAGCACCTACATAGCTACAGCATGCATACATAGTCGCCCGTGAAAGATGAATCCCACCGCCAACGCCAGCGTCAACGACACCACGCGCCATGTGCAACCCCCACCGCGCCCGGCCGCGAACCCCACCCCCATCCTGCGCACACACAAACGCGCCTTCCTGCTGCTCCTCCTCTACATCCCCCTCGTCCTCATCCCCTGGACCGTCACGCTGATCCTGGTCTACCGGCCGCTAACCCGCCCGTCATGGACACTCGCCTCGGGGTTCTGGAAAACGGACTACAAGGCCATGCGCGGGTGGGCGACGGCGGTGCCGATCTTGCATGCGTGCGCGGCGGTCGTCGCGGTCAGTATTTCGTCGGCGGTGGTGGCGCAGGCGGCGGTGGTGGTTGCGCAGAGGAGGCGTGCGGGGCAGCGGTTGAGTGTGCGGGAGCTGTTTAGTCTTGCGGACCGGGTGTGGTGTGATTTGGGGGGGTTGCCGCGGACGGTAACGAGGGGGAGTGCGGCGTTCAAGGGGTTTGTAGTTGGGGCTGCTGCGTTGGTTGTTCTTGGTGAGTGAGTGTGGGTGGATGGATGGATTGATGGATGGATGGGGGGTTTGGGTTCTTGGGCTGACGAGATCCTGTAGGCGCTGTGCAGTACCCGCTAATTCAGATCCTGGTGTCCTGGAAGGAAATCAACATCCCTCACTGTGCCAATACGGGGTTTATTCAGGAGATGGGGTATGGTAACCGCCATTGCGATGTCAGGATCGACTATGTGGGCGGCCGCAGCTACAGGCCGCTCGGGAGTGATCTCGAACCCGCACAGCTGGCACTCGTTCCCGCCTTCTTGATCATGCCGCGCCTCAAGACTGAATTGTCTCGACACTCTTTACACGCACCCTTGGAGAATCTGTGGCAGGAGGAATCCGAACTTGGCGCCCGCCCTGCTGCGAACATGGACAACATTGCCGAACCGGGGTTTGTCACTGTTCTCCCCGCCGACTCTACGACGGGAGTTCTGCGCCAACACCTCATGCGGCTGAATTCCAACGTCACGTGTACTAACCTTACAGTCTCTGAGTTCCCTTCAACCTGCACAGGCACAAACCCGTTTCAGGGATCTTGGGACTACTTCAACTACAACACGTATTACAATGGCACCCTGGACATCTGCGCGCCCGGTGATACAGGAAAGCATCCCTGGACGCTGAGCCGTAACCGCCAAGACATCACCGAAGAGCTGTTCCTGAAATATAGAGAAGTATATCAATCACAGAACTCAGGAGAGACAATGACTAAAGAGGAAATGTTTCATTGCAAGGCAGAGACGACCAGGGGCTACTTTGAGCTCGGAAATGTCTACAACGGAGGACAGTACGGTCCGTTGCTGGACAAGTGGCCCGGTGACGGCTCACTCTCTCAGTATCATGACTACTTCGTAAATGAGTGGGGTTCTGGGAGACATATCCCAACAGAAAGGTTAGTCTACTCGCACGTACTCAGCGGATGCTGTGCACGTCGATTGCCGGGCCTGAAGCTGACTATCACAGGGATACTGGCGTAGGAGCCGCAGCCGCCATACCCGACCCTACAGAGGGTAGTGATTACTTTGCACCAGAAGTCTATACAAACGTGACCGGACCCCTCATGACATCTGTGCTCGCCCTCTTCGGCCCAAGTTCCTGGGCCAACTCCGTCGTCAATTTGACAGCCGGCAAGTCCGAGACTGAACTCAAGAACTCCCACACTGACCAGACCGCCCTCCTCCAGCCGCTGTGCAATCTCACCCCCTACAGGCGCAGCACTAGCTACGGTGTCAGCAGTATCCGCTGCAAAGACAGCCTGGCGGGTCTGCACTCCAACCTCAACTACTTCCTCGCCAAATGGAGCACCTTCTCCTCCACAGAGACCAGACTGCGCTCCGCCATGTTTCTCGCCAACCGCGCCCTACTGACCGCCAACGCCGGCGACGACAGCTTCTGGCAGCCCTCCACGGGGCGGGAGATCTACACAGCCCCCGGCTGGACAGCGCTGCGCCCGCACGTTACTCTCCCCGCGCAAATCATCCTCTCCGTCATCATCGCCCTGCACGTCCTCGGCCTCCTCGCACTCGCTTTCTTCATCTACCGCTACCCCGCCTGGACCCGCACCCTCGACGCCCTGGCCGTCGCCCGCGTAGCAGCGTCGCTGGACCCCGCGCTCCTGCCCCCGCTCCGCGCAGCGACGCACAAGGACGCCGCGCCCCTCGCCGCCGCCGACGGGCTCATCGGCGCGCACGAGCACGAGGCCGAGCACGACACCGCGGTCCCGCACCGCGCCTCTCGCACCGCGCACCGCAATATCGAGATGGACGCGCTGAGCGTGGCGTCCACGGCGGGCAAGGAGCCCGCGAGCAATGCGGTTGCGGCCGCAACCCCCGCCTACGACGAGAGTCTGAGCCTGGGGTTGGGGGCCTCTGGCGTGTTGCCTAGGAGGGCCAGGGTGGATGTTCCGCCGCCGCCGCCGGTGCCGCGGGGGATGGCGGTGTAGTCTGCGATGATTTTGATGACTTTGATGCCTTGCCTGCAGGGAAGAGAAAGAAGGGGAAAGAGGGGATGTTGGACTAAGCTAGAGCGAGATGTGTAATGATACCCACATATATATAAATACCTGCTGTTCACGAGTACTACACCCCTCCTCACCATGTACTAAGCAACACCCCTTTCCAAGTTCCACTCCTGCCCCCCCCCCCC
>JUDZ01008690.1:0-10939 GCA_000812845.1 Stagonosporopsis tanaceti | reverse complement strand
CCTTTTTTTTTAAAAAAAAAAAAAAAACATGTGTGGACATTTGCTGACGTTATCCTTTTGAAGTCTTGGACAAAATCCCGTTCCATTGCATTCAGTAATCTGCATGCCTACAGCTATCCCATAGAAAAGAGAGCAATCCACGATTTGGCACACTATTTAATTCTCCGCGGGAGCGGGATGGCCTCGAAGTTTGTGTTCGACTATGTTGGCTGCAGGCACAGCAGGGCAAGTGAACCGATAGTTCGATCCCCTAGCAAACCGGTTGACCCGCAAGATTTGAGCTCTGGCCCAACGCCTCGAGGGGAAACTGTTCGTCTTCCGCCACCAGATCGTAAAGGTCAAGCCGCGTGCAAAAATCTTTCCAGCCCCGAGTCGTTGGTGCGTGGCGCTCTGCCTGCCAGAAGCCAGCCGGTCCCGACTCCGCATCTAGCCTGCGCGACGCTGGACTGTAAGGTTCACTCCAGAACACAACACGGCTAGGGCTGTATGCTCAACATACGGGGCTGCAGGAAAACGGTGCATCGTGGCGTATCTTCTTAGCAAGTGAGGCTTGTATGCCATCGCCTCACAGTGATCCAACATCTTCTTTTCTCCATGACATACCAGTGAGGCTGCTTTATGCCTTTCTCTTGAAGAACAACATACCGTCTTCGTTATGATGCGGTTCATGACCTCCCTGTTCTGGATGCCCATCGCCGCTGGTGCTGCCGTTCCCCACACGCTGTTGGATGTAGCGGATCTATCTGCGCGACTTTATGCAAGAGCGGACGGTGGTCGCACGTTGATTACAGATCCCGATACGGGCCACACGTTTGTGCCTGGTGAGACAAGCACCGACCGAACTGTATACAATGTTGTCGCTTTGTTCTGTACGATTGTTCTGGCGGCTTTCCTAGGTATGTTGTCAGCCTTCATTCTCAACCCAAAGCTCGAATGCTTTGCCTGCAGCATGCCAGAAGCACTGACATGTTTAAGGTTTCCGTTTGAAGACTCTTCGCAATAATGTCCTGCGCAAACGTAACTTCACCTCTGTGCTGGTCGTCATATTGTTTATCTTCGGTCTCGGCTTCATCATCTGTGCATCCGTTGTTCAGACTGGTCAAGGCCTACGAACACACCAACTTTGTTACTCGGCTGCAATGATTTGTTTGGTCTTCTATACCGGCAATAAGCTCACCATGTACGTTTGATAAGTATTAAACACTACAACTTGGCTGATTGTCATAGTTACATCTTCCTCCTCGAACGGGCCCGCATTGTCCGGGCGCCCTTTGTGCCTCGTCTGAAAGACCGTGTCTGGCTTCTTGGCATGCTCATTATCTGCGGTGGCTTCGGTGCCATCGCCATCGTCGGCTACATGTCCCCCGTTGTCGAACTCAGCAAGCTGGATGGTCGATGCCGCATCGGCCTGCCACCACGAGTCAGCTTTCCGCTTCTGTGCTTCGACGTCGTGGTCAACTTCCTCCTGACTGGCGTCTTCTTCTGGCTCCTCCGCCCGGTCCTGAACTTTCACGGCCTGCTGAAGATGAGTACGTGGTTTGGAAACAAGCTCACCAGAAAGGTCAAGAAGAGCATCCAGAAGCGGGAGATCCAGGTCAGCTCTTCGCTGGAGGGTGTGAATCTCAAGTCAGCCATGAACCATAACATCAAGATTCTGCTCTGGAAATGCTTGATTGGAAGCACGCTTGTTATGCTCCCCACTGTTGCGAACATGGCCCAGTTCTACGTCATGAACAGCAGAGAACTAGGCTGGGTCTGCTTGACCATCTGCACGCTCGATGGTCCGTCATCTCCTCTTGAATCACCACTGCATTCAGAAATGCTAACATACCTGCAGTCTCCTGGGGCGTCATCATTGTCAACTGGCTCACCATCGGCTCTGCCGAGGCAAAAAACAACCTCACAACACTCATGTCCCAGCGCACCCTGCGCAACGACCAATCAGGCCCGACACCAGATTCCAGCAGCCGCTTTGACATCGGCCTCACGACGCACCCCGAGGAGCCCGCCCAGCAAGAAATGCAGATGCGCACACGCCAAGCGAGCGCGACCACCGCCGAAGTCCCAGTATTTTACAAATCCGCGAGTCTGAAAGATGAAGGAGGCCTTTTACGGCAAGACGGCGTGCGCGAGAGCTGGATCCACGAGACGGAGATCACGGAGGAACCAGGAAGTGCGCCGCAGTTGAGCGAGCCGCAGAGAATGTGGGGGGAATCGAGTACAGGCTGGGCGGAGGGGAGCCAGAGCTGGATCACCATCAACGATCGGGTTGTCAGAGGCAAGGTGAGCGGTGAGAGTTCGGCGCCGTTTAGACACCATCGACTGGATGTGTGATGAGTGAGATTTCTTAGCGCTGTGCTCTGTTTGGCATTGTTTGCATCCGTTTGGCGTTTGGGAGGTGACATTGGGGAATTACTGCATGGTTTGCGTGGCGCATATATACCCGTCCTTGCATTTTATTGTATAGATAAAGATAGCGTTTGAAGTTAGGGATCGTTGCGGTCCGAATACACTACCGTACAAGTTTCCCTGTATGGACTGTGATGGATAGCCTCCAGGTCAGCACTGGGGCTCTTCTCTTTTTTTCTGTCTGCCTGTCCTTCGCGGCACGTTTCAGTACATATAGCGTCGATGCGGACGAACAGATCCACATTTACCTTAAGCCATGGTGCATGATGTTGCGATGACAGATAGACTTACCCCAATTGCGGAGCAGCTCGTTTTTCTTTGAGCGGTCGTTTCCACGAACATCAGAGCCCTAAGGTGGAGATTACAAAGACGAAGCACTAAAGAGAACATACGTAGTTTTGTTACAGATGGATGGGATCTACGATATTGACACAGTTGTTAGGGCAACCTCGAGTTCCCAATCTCTTAACTTCACGAAGATATCATTGTATTCCGAGATGACTCTTCCCGCGACCGCTGCTTCCCCGCATGCTGCGGAGAGGCTACTCCGCTTTATCTCAGTCAACGTGGACTTCGTACAGACTTTGCTCGATACAACAACAGACGAACCACTGCTCGAGCGATCAGACGCCGTGAGCCTCAATTGCATCAGACCTCGCCACGACTACTCTGAGTTTCGCCGTATCTTTGTGCGCAGATTCTCCTCGCATAAGACCCTTATACTGATCTCAGACACCTTTACTGCTTTCACTGCAACACTGAGAGACAACTTGTGGGTTGGTTCTTCGTACCAGCATATCAAATCACAGCCAGTCCTGCGTCTGCCTCTCCCCTATGACCTTAGGGACGTTTTTCAGAAACCCGCCATAGTTCTGACGGAAAGGTTGCCCTGTGCGATGACACGTCCCAGTTCGGTGACCTGGTAAAGGCAAGAATTCTTTCGACACGCTTCAGTTTTAGATCATTGCGGTTGCAATCTACCGCCATGCATCTGTTACAAAGGTATATATAATCGCACCAGTCGATTCTGTGGACGGCTTTCAACAAGAAACATCATGGTTGATGGTAAATGTTCCGGCCCCCATCCTATGACACAGCCAGAAAACTGTCACGGTCTCATCAGACGTATTCGACCCAGAGGCCTGATACGCTCTCATCGCCCAAATCAACTATTTCTCTTGTACCTGCGGTCTTTCCCTGCCCAGCAGGAGCAGCAAGCACAACATCGCCATACCAATACCCTGTCTTCTCCACCCTCTTAGACTCTTCTGCATCCATCGGCAACCTCAAAACCACTTTTGCCCCCTCATCCAAGCCACCCACGCTCTTCACTCTGCTCGTCGGGAAAGTCACCTCATCCCCTCCGCGCACACCCTTTTTGCCAAACAACCTCGCATACACCCCACCCGTCTCCTCCAGCAACCCCTCGTCCCGCACAACTACAGTCAATTCTCTCACTCCCAGCACCCCCGAATTATGTGCCGTCTTCTCCTCGCTAAGCGGCACCCTTACCCCCCGCTCCGTCACATCATGACAGAAAAACGGCACTCGTCCCCTACTCGCCTGCCCTCCCTTTTCGCCCTGAGGAAACGTGACGGCCCACTTGACCTCCACACCATCAGCCCGCTTGCGCCCTCCCTCGACCGGCGCTGCGTGACTCCCCTCACTACCGCCTATCGCCTCCCAACTCTCTTTTGGCGAGAGCCCGTTTGTGAGACACCAGTCGATCCACCCATGCTTTTGGGCGCCGGATGCCCACCAATGCGATGAGACGTCTTTGGTGGGGTCAACGAAGGAGATCAGCTCGATGTAGCAGCCGTCTGCGAGGAGGATCAGAACGTTCGAGGTCAGGCCGTCAGCGTGTACGCCGCCGGGGGTGAGGGTGAAGTTTTTGGAGAAGAAGGAGGGTAGTTTGGGGAAGGAGGTTGAGGGGTCGACGGGAAGGAAGAGGATGAGGTGATCGAGGGCTTGTGTTGGCGCCATTGTCGAAGGTGGGATAGTAGTGCTTTGGGTGAGAAGTTGTTGGAGAAGTTCAGGTCCGTGGTGGAGATGATACTGAGGTTTCTTATGGATGGTTGAAGATTGTCAATGAGTCATTCGGTCCGATATTCAGTACAGTCATGCAAGAGTCGAATCGTTTAGATGTTGACTCCATCGGGATGGAAGTTGCGAATTCGGGAGGGGGTCCGCAGCGGGGGCGGGTACTAGCGTGATTTGCTCTTGCTGTCACATCATCTCAACCTCGCGGACTACTGCCTCCCATCTACATGGCAAGAAATGAACGTGGTTCAAGATCTTGTGTCTCACCAATACGTTTGATGGTACCTCCATGCGTGTATCGAAGAGTGGTTGCAACGTTTGCTTCTACCTTCTTCCAGAATGACGTTGGCTTGAATGGTTTTGTCAAACAATGTGCCATACTTACGAGGCGCATCTAGCTCAATGTGATCAAGGACGGACTGGCTGGATAAGACACAACTGTTCTTGTCTATTAATCCATTAGTGCCTCGTTCGTGCAAAGAAGTGATGTCCTTAGAGGGGGATGATGATCATCTTAATCAACGAGCGACGACCCACTTCTCCTGACGCAGGGTCAGCTTAGCGCCCATTTCGTCGACAGGCAAGCACAATTCTGTGCAACGGGCATCTATCATAACCACTCCCTCGCCATGTCTTCCGCTTCTTCCTCCGCCGTGCTGCGGTCACGATGAACAGCTTCAATTCCCGTCCGTTCGCGCGCAACACATCCAAAACCTTTCGCCCCGCCTTCGACTACCTCAGCAACATCTCCCGCTCCGTCCAGCTCCCTACAACATCTAAACAAACTGCCAAATTCTCGCTCGCCGCAACACACCGTCGCAAAACAACCGCCGACTCGATCGATGACATAGACGACGATATCGAAGCTTCCGCCACCATGTCCAATCTGCGCTCGCACTCGCGGCACACCTCACAGGATGCTGGCCTCGCGCCCGCAGTCCCCCTCATCGACATCGCCAGCCGCAGCACCTCACCCGCGCCGTACCCGCGCTCGCGCAGCGCTGCGCAAAGCGAAGATGAAGACGACGAATACGAGCTCACCAGTAGTATACGGCCGCTTGTTGGCGGCGGCCGGGGCGCGCAGTATGAGTGTGGCAGCTGGAAGATGATTTTCCGACAAGGTGGGCTGGGGAGCTTCTTATTTGGAACATGGGTGGGCTGGCAGATATGGATTGGGATTTTGGTCTTCTGGGTGGGTGGTTGTGGATTTGGATTGCTGCTTATGAACCGGTTCATCATGCTCACGGGGGTGTACAAGTAGGTTCTGCGAAAAGGTGGAGATGGGTGTATGTGCTAACGTTGGCTGCTAGATTCCCATTTCCGCTCACTGGCACATATGTCCAACTTATACTCACGCACCTCCTGCTTGTTGGTTTCTCGAGCCTCACGCGTGGTCTCGGTAGTCCGTTGAGGAGGTTAGGACTTGGTGGTGCGGTTGCGCCTGCGATTCCAGTCGCCCCGCAGGGTGGAACGTTTAGGAACAACAATGCGAAATCGGGCGTTGCAAGATTTTTGCACTGGCTAAGCAATGGCTCAGGAGGTGTCGCCGGCGGCGGCCTCTTCGAATTCGACTACAAGATCGCCAAACAGGTGCTTCCTCTAGCGGTCGTCTTCGTCGTCAAGGTCCTGCTTAGCAACTTCTCCTTTGCGTAAGTACTTCTCGTACACCGTGATCTAGGTTTTACCTAACACTCGCCAGCTACGCACCTCTCCCCGTCTACCAGTTGGCCCGCATCGGCGTAACGCCACTCTCCCTCATTTTCTCCTGCATCCTTCAGAAAGAATCCATCTCCGGCTCCACGCTCTCCGCTGCGCTCATCGCAACCCTAAACCTTCTCTTCGCGACCCTCCGCTCCAACGTCCGCGTAACATGGGAATCTATCATTGCTGGGGTTTTTTCCTCCTTCTTCGCCGCCCTGTACCCGATCCTCTTGCTCCGCACATACCGCACGTTGCTTGCCGGCCTCATCCCACAGGGTGACATTATGAGCGGCTATCCATCTCGCAGCGACGAAGAGACCAATCGCGAAGAAACCCGCGCTTACTACCGCACCTTGCACTACACCTCCATCCTCTCGATCTCACTGCTCACACCCATCATACTTCTCAGCGGTGAACTCGGCAACATCTTCCACAATATTCCCTTCCTAGACGTACCCTTCTTCTGGCTGATGATCTGGTGCGGGGCGATCGGTAGCTGGGCCGTGTTCAGCAGCACGCTTGTGCTGGTCAAGGCCACAAGTCCGCTATCTGCGACGTTTGTCAATGTGCCACGCAGCGGGGTACAGCTCATGCTGCTGAGTATGTTCAAGATGCCCGCGCATAGCTGGGTAGGTGTTGCGCTGTGCTGGGCAAGTAGTGTGTGGTTTGCTGTTAGTCGGAGGCGAGAGAGCCGAATGAGAGTCAGACTCGAGGGACGCTAGGCAGAAGACAGTCGTGTAGAACCAACGAGGAACAAAAGATGATGTCCAAATTATGTGGCATGTCTCGTTTGATACCATCGATCACGTGCACTCTGCTCCAAGCAAGTATAAAAGCCTTCCACAAGTCTGCTTCTCTCCTTACGTACCACTCTCTGCATGAATCTCTGAAAATATCCCGACACGGCGTATATGTCTTGGCTGCTCAAACAGCTGGCGGGAGCCCTCAGTCTTCCTATATCGCCTCTGCTCTGCTCCACAACACCTAAATTGGGTCGCACACCAACGCCCGAACGCTCCAAAAACAGGTTATGAGCCCGGTATGTCTGTGCCTTCTCTCTTGACCACACATCGATTCGCCGTGGGCAAATCATGTTCGCTTCCTGCTCTGCTAAAGATGTTCAGGTGCAGTAGTAATGTCTGCTCCTCCCTTCCTGTTTCCTCAAACTAAGGATGCATCATGCCAATGTCTCCTCCTCCGCTTTTTTGTCAAATAGTTGGAAAGGCCTACAATGTCTGCTCCCTTTTCCCTACTCTCCAAAACCTGGGGTCCCGCACACGATGTCAATTTCTCATTGTGAGACTCACCTCCCACTCCCATCCTCGAGTTGTGTAGGCGACGCAAGAACGCAATCACATCACTATAGATACATCATATGGACGTATGTCTCTCCTTCTTTCATCTGCATTTGATCTGCCGACCTCCAAGATGAGACAGATACCAGGCCATGTCTGCGTCCCTTCTTTTTTTTTCTTTGGATAGATTCGCGGGGTCCCATGTCTGCTGCTTTATCTGAAAGACACATTGTACTCAATGGTTTCTTGGGTCGCCTACAAAAGCGTCAAACAGGATGAACGATGTCTTGCAGGCACTCGAAAGGAACAGGACTGAGGGACTTACGTCTTTCGTTTTTCAAACGCGTATCCACCTCATGGATGTCTTTTCTGCTTTGCCAAAATTGGGGTTTGCTCGACCCATGTCCGCTTCTTTCCCCGAGACTGCCCCATATTCCATAGGATCCCGACCTAGAGAATAGATCTAAGATGTTATACTTTGGACATCAACGAGTCCAAAAGGACTTTTTATGTCTCCTGTTCTCTTTTCTTTGGTAACCTGTATCTTTTGAATGCTGAACATCTGAATCGCAACTTCGGCACATCTATTCCTTCTCCTTTCGCTGGTTCTACCACATGTATGTCGTGTTTGTTGGTCGTATGTTGTCAAACTTTGACTTGAACCAGGATGTCTCTCTTCTCTGCTTGGAAACATCACATACACTACCACATGCTCCGAGCGCTGCATAAGCCAAAGCTGAAAGACATCCATGTGCTGAGCACTCCAAAGCGACGTACAGAACGTGTGTGTGTCTTCTTCCTTCCCCTTCTTTATTGTCTTCTAATCCAGACAACCATTAAATCTGGAAAACTGAGAAGGAACCATCCGGCCTTAAGTGCTGACATCTCACATCGATATACATACATATATCTCTTTGCGCCTCCGCTCCTTTGTCTTGGAAATCATGGGACAGATCTCTGATGTCCTTGTATCGAAACTTGATGGTCATCTTCATATGGGTGTTCACTCTCTTCTCCTCCTGTATATATGCGTTTTCTGAAGATCTGCCTACGTTGTTTCCTGCCTGAGATTGGCACGCAATGACATGGTGGAGATGAAAAGTAGCACTTGAGAAACCATGCTCTATTGGTGCTTGAACGATAACGATAGAATTGTACTAAGCACAATGTCGGGACCCTGCGGTATGTGATTGAAAGATTCTAGCACTTAACGTCGGGTCTGCTTCATCGCATTCTATATTTGAGAACCATCGAATTCGATGCTCTGCCTGAAAATGGGCGAAAGATCAGATCAGTTACAGGTTCAACGCATATCTTCCCCGCTGTTCTCTGAGAGACGATGCTCGGTGTTCTCAATCGCCAAAACTCGCTTCGGCAAAAGATGATGCTGGTGTTTCATCAAGGTCGCCTTGATCACCTCCAATGACTGTGCTTTTCCCCTTCTTGGATTGAAACCCAACTGATTGCTTCTGTGTCATCTACATCAAAAGGAAATTTCCCGGTCACGATATCTTCCTCCCCTTGAATCCCCAGTCTTCTGATGTCGCAGAAAAACGAAAGTTGTGTATGTTCTGTTCTGGAGTCATGGGGCTTTGTAACCCACCATAGTTGTCCAGGAAGTTTTGCCATGCTTCCCAACTCGCTGGTCATGATTACACTGCGCAGAAGCTGTGATCTAAAATCGACTGGATAGATTGCTAGAGCAGCTTCCGATTAGTCTCAAACTAGGAACAGGTACCTAGCTATGCACATGCAGAAAAGCTGACCAATGATGTGCTGACTGGATACTTCGCTTAAGGGGCCTGGAGGGCTTTTGCGCGATGCTTTCGGCGTCCCCAGTGTCAAAGCCTCAACTATAAGTATACTTTGACGAGCGAACACGCTTGTTCGTCACTACGGAGATAGCACCTCCAAGACTAATAGTGCGGTGCAAAATTGCTCTCTCACAGCGGTTCGCTGTATACTAGTGCATGCCTCCAGGCGCACTCGATGCTACTGGAAGACCTGCAGGGTACTTGGTAGCAACTCATGTCTCTCAATATAGTGCAGTGGGTGCCCAGTCCATGCCGGTTCCCAGCTCGTTCCCAACCCGAGCAGCGCGTCCCGAGAGCCAAAACACGGGCCGGGCGACCAGCAGGATCCTCGCAACAACATGTGTGAGTCTGTGTAACATCGGATGCAAGGCAGGGTAGCGACTGTTTTACATCTCACAGTTGCAACGTGAAGGACATGCAACTAGCGAATGTGTGCGGCACGTGGGCTGAGACAACGATGGTCGCTCAGGGCTGTGACGCCCGGCGGTGAAGCTTAGGTTGCACAGCACGCATTGACAACGTGTCTTAGGCACGAGGTGACGTGCTGCACGGGTGTGGTGACACTTTGGGGAAAGGGAAGCGAGGGTGGAGATGCAGGGAGGAAGGACGTCTGAGTGGTGTTGCTTTGAGCCTCACTGCTCAGCATCAGCCTCGGCCGACTGGTATCGATAAGAAAACGCGCTAGTATTCCGATGTCCGCCACAGCTGTGGTGACGTGAACGATAGTTTCTTTTGCCCTTGCGTGCGTCCTAGCATTTCAATTCTTGTACTGCCCATTGCTTCCTGTATGATTGCATCTCTAGCGATAAGACCATACACCTGCGCGCGCTGTCTGCGCACCAAACGACCGCGAAAACGTCTGATATCTGGTCAGCTAGCTACTCGCAACACCAGGACATATGCAGACGCAGCAGCACGACAACAAGACGATGGCGACAAGCCAGAGCAGAGGGAAGAAAAGAGGCTAGCGGCGAAAGACGAGGGAGATGAGGGGGCATTCACACGACGTATGCGCTCGATGAGCGAGGAGGCGCTTGAAAGTGGCGGATACAGTGCCCGTAAAGCTGTAGAAGAAGCCGGCTTCGACGCAGAGCTCAAGGCCCAGCTTGAACAGCGTATCGCTGCTGCATCACTGCAGTCCCCTGAAGTTGATCTCCCCGCCTCTGCCTCCCGCCATACGCGCGACCATGCGACGACCGCAGCATGGACCGGCACCGAGAGCATCCACGACGCGTCGCTGCGCATGCTTAACGACGCCCACAAGCCACTGCGAGCGGGCAGGCAAGCTATGCCAGGACCTGCAGTGCGGATGCCGCAGAATATCGACACGGGTCGTAGGCGCGGCAACGCCGGTCAAGGCCTCCGTCTGGCTAACGCCCGCGACCGCACAAACGTTTATGCATCAGTGCAGATGGATGAGAGTCTTGAGGAAACTGAGCGTCAGCAGCGCCTTCAGGCACTGAAAGAACGCTTTGAACCGGGGGCGCGCTCTATCGTGCCCGGCTCGATCCAGGGCCTTGCCTCGCTGGCAAACAAGCGCATCGAGGACGCCATTGCACGCGGCCAGTTCAAGAATATACCGCGCGGCAAAGGCACAAATGTCGAGCGTGACCACAACGCCAATAGCCCCTTCATTGATACCACAGAGTACTTCATGAACAAGATCATTCAGAAGCAGGA
>JUDZ01008689.1:0-10929 GCA_000812845.1 Stagonosporopsis tanaceti | reverse complement strand
GCCGTCTTGCTCGATATCGATCTTCACGCCGGTTTCCTCGATGATTTTGTTGATGATCTTGCCGCCGGCACCGATCACATCGCGAATTTTGTCCGGGTTGATCTGCATCGTAATAATCTTAGGCGCATATTGGGACAACGTTTCTCTTGGTTTTTGAATGGCTTCTGCCATTTTTCCAAGGATATGCATGCGTCCTTCTTTTGCCTGCTGCAATGCTTCCTGCAAAATCGCGCGGTCGATACCGTCAATTTTGATATCCATTTGAATGGCGGTAACCCCGTCAGGTGTCCCTGCCACTTTGAAGTCCATGTCGCCGAGATGATCTTCCATCCCTTGAATATCTGTCAAGATGGAAACATGATCTCCGTCTTTAATCAAGCCCATCGCCACGCCGGCTACAGGTGCTTTGATCGGTACCCCTGCATCCATCATAGCAAGTGTGCTTGCACAAATACTCGCTTGGGAGGTTGAACCATTCGATTCAATTACTTCGGAGACGAGGCGAATCGTGTACGGGAATTCCACTTCATTCGGAATAACCTTCGACAATGCACGTTCACCGAGTGCACCGTGACCAATTTCACGACGGCCTGGAGCGCGAAGCGGGCGAGCTTCCCCTACGCTGAAAGGCGGGAAGTTGTAATGGTGCATGAAACGCTTGGTCTCTTCCAGATCGATTCCATCGAGGATCTGTACATCACCTAGAGCACCTAGTGTACATACGCTAAGAGCCTGGGTTTGTCCACGTGTAAACAGACCGGAACCATGCGTTCTAGGCAGCAGGCTGGTATCGCAATCGATAGGACGGATCTCAGACAGACCACGACCGTCCGGACGAACCTTGTCATGCGTGATCAAACGTCGAACTTCTTCCTTCACGATATCGTGAAGGACTTCTTTAACATCCTTCAACAGCTCAGGTGTCTCGATATACTTCTCTTCAAATACGGTGTATGCTTCATCGTTGATAGCGTCAATCGCATCCTGGCGAGCATGTTTCTCCTCAACGCGAACAGCTTCAACAAGACGAGCTTCGGCGAAATCACGCACTTCACGATTCACCGTCTCATTGACCGCATGGAGTTTAACCGCCATTTTCTCTTTACCGCAAGCGGCTACGAGTTCTTCGATCTTGGCTACGATTTTCTTGATTTCCTCATGCCCGAACATGATCGCTTCCAGCATGACTTCCTCAGGAACTTCGTTCGCTTCGGCTTCAACCATCATGATCGCATCTTTGGTACCTGCAACAACCAGATAGATGTCACTGGCTTCCTGCTCGGCAATATTCGGATTCACCACAAATTTGCCATCGACGCGACCCACCGCTACGCCGCCGATCGGACCGTTAAAAGGCACATCCGAGATGCTCAAGGCAGCGGAAGTACCGATCATGGCCGCGATTTCCGGCTCGCAATCCTGATCTACGCTCATCACGAGATTCAGAACCTGTACATCATTACGGAATCCTTCAGGGAACAACGGACGAATCGGACGGTCTGTCAGACGACTTGCAAGAATCGCTTTCTCGCTTGGTCTGCCTTCGCGTTTGATGAATCCACCCGGAATTTTACCGACTGCATACAAACGCTCCTCGTAGTTGACCGTCAATGGAAAGAAATCCAAATCCTTCGGTTCACTGGAAGCTGTCACTGTACACAGGACTGCCGTTTCGCCGTAACGAACCATCACAGCCGCATTTGCCTGCTTCGCAAGGCGCCCTGTTTCGAACACGAGGGGTCTTCCGCCAAGCTGCATTTCAACACGTGTTTCCATGTAATCCCTCCTCATGGGGATAAATTTTTTTGAAATCCTCTTCTACCATCAGCATGTCTTTTGCAAAACGCTGTCCACATTTCCTAACCAGAGCCATCCAAACGGTCGAAATCGCAAACCTATGTACAGGAACAACCCGAACCGTATAGAACATTCTCCGTATAGATTGCCCCTGGTTATACCATTAAGCGAAATTTAGCGAACAGACCACGCCTACAATCTATAAAGAATCTATATTAAGATAACCCCACAAAGTGGAGTTTAGGCTATGAAGCGTACGCAGTACTTTGTGGGGAAGCTCGAAAACGGTAAATTGTACAATACTTAGAAAAGAGCCCGGCTGTGCCGCTGTCGTTCCAAGAAGGACAGTGGACAACCAGGCTGTTTTCGGCACATCTTATGGATGATTAGCGACGCAATCCAAGCTTCTCGATCAAAGCACTGTAACGTTTAACATCCTTGTTTTTCAAGTATGCAAGCAACTTACGGCGTTGGCCGACCATTTTCAACAATCCACGACGGGAATGATGATCCTTCTTGTGTGTACGCAAGTGGTCAGTCAGGTTCGTAATGTTTTCCGTTAGGATAGCGATTTGCACCTCTGGAGATCCAGTATCGGACTCATGAGTTTTGTGCTCGTCAATCAGTTGTTGTTTACGTTCTTGAGTTAATGCCATCCTGTTCACCTCCCTCATTATAATCGCCATTGGCCCAGGTACCGACGGTGAGATCGAACATCCAAGCCAAGGTTAAAATCGCCCAATCTTCGGGCGACCTCTAAGAGTATAGCATACTTTACCTGAAAAAGAAAATCCGTTTGCGAACAATTTGTCCCAAAACGTTTATTCACTGACTTCTAATATTTTGCGAGCCTCGACGGCATCTCGCTGAATCCATTCCACAAGCTCCTGAACCGATTCGAATTTATGCTCCTTGCGGATATATTGAACGATATCCACCGTCATGATCTGATCATACAGATCCCCTTCAAAATCAAACAGATGCACCTCAAATATAGGCTCTGTGATCCCTTCATGGAACGTTGGCTTCACGCCGATGTTCATCACGCCCGGAATCCAGTCGTGATGTTTATCCGTGCGTGCCCGAACGGCATAGACGCCCAATGCAGGCGCCACGAAGGGATCCGTCAATTCCAGGTTTGCGGTAGGAAAACCGATCTTTCTTCCCCGCTTCTCCCCATGAACGACCGTGCCACGGATGTGGTAATTCCGTCCGAGCCAGCGGTTTGCGTCCGACAGCTGTCCCGTTTTTAAGGCAATCCGTATGGATGAACTTCCTACCTTCTCGCCGTCGATCAGGAACGGCGGTACCGTAACGACCGACATCCGGCCTTCACCGAGTTCCTGAAGTTTGACTGCATCACCGGCTCCTTTATGGCCGAAACGGAAATCAAATCCGACCACCGCTGTTTGAAGATTCAAGGGAAACAGCATCTCTTCAACAAATGTTTCCGGACTCACCTGGGAGAACTCCTTATTGAACTCGACAACGTACAAAATATCGATGCCCATCTCCTCAAGCAGCTGCTGCTTGTCAGGCTGAGGTGTCAGATATCCCTCATAACTCCCTTTACCAATCACGTCTTTCGGATGAGGATAAAAGGTAATGAGGGCGGCCGGCACCCCATTCTCCCGCGCAATATTGACCGCGGTCGAAAGCACGCTGGCATGTCCCAGGTGAAGGCCGTCGAACTGTCCGATTGCAGCTACCTTCGGCTCGGCAGCTTCTCGTACGATATCAGAAGATACAGGATAAGATAAAGAAACAATCCTCATGATTACTCACCTCCACTCACTAAATCCAGTCATGCTTAGGAAAATACTTTCACAGGAACGATAGCCCCTGTCTCCTCTTGCCGCTGATAGATTCCCAGAAAGTTTTCCTTTATATCATACAAGCGAATAGGCTCCGAGCTGTCAACAGGTGGTTCTACCGCTCTGGAGGACAAGCGCTGTCCCTGCAGGGCAGCATCCGTTTTCTCTTCTGAAACCGTATGCTTCGGCAGATAATCAATCGCTTGATCCACCGGAATAAGCCGGGTGTGCAGCGTTTCATCCTTCATGAACTGCTCAATTTGCTCCAGGGTTAAGCACTGCTCCTCCGTGATTCCCGCCGATACTGTGCGTACCAGCTTAACCATGACAGACGGAACGCCGAGCTTCCTCCCGATATCCACGCAAAGCGTGCGGATGTATGTACCTTTGGAGCACAATACTCGAAAAGAAATTTCCGTATAATCCCCTTCAGCATCAAAATCCGTCATTTCGATTTCATGAATCGTTACGGTCCGGCTCTTGCGCTCCACGGTCTTACCTTCTCTGGCAAGCTCGTATAATCGTTTACCATTAATTTTGACAGCGGAAAACATGGGCGGGATCTGAGAAATCTGGCCTGTAAAAGATTGCAGCGCTTCAAGCGCCTCTTCCCTGGTCACATGAACATCATCTGCCGTCTCTACCACTTGCCCAGTGATATCCTCGGTATCCGTCGAATATCCAAGGCGGAGGACTGCATGATACTCTTTAGGCAGTTCCTGCAGGTATTCCACTACTCGTGTGGCTCTCCCCAGGCATAAAGGAAGCACGCCTGTTACTTCGGGGTCCAGCGTACCCGTATGTCCAATTCGCTTCAAACGAACCATTCCCCGAACCTTCGCGACCACATCGTGGGATGTCCAGCCTGCCGGTTTGTGAACGGCCAAGATGCCTTCTAATTGCGTCATAGCTTTAATCTCACCTGCTCTACTACTCTAGGGATGATGTCATGAAGGGAGCCTTCAATGCTGCAACCGGCTGCCCGAACATGGCCGCCTCCTCCAAAGATCTGGGCTAATGCCGCAACATCCACTTTTCCGGCTGAACGCAAACTCGCCTTGACCATTCCGGATTTCAACGACTTGAATAGAATCCCGACTTCAACTCCCTGAATGTTTCGGGGGTAATTCACAATCCCTTCCAGATCCTCGCTAACAGCGCCGCATGATTCCATAAACTCAGGCGTTACGTATACCCAGGCTATTTTACCATCATCCGACACACTTAACGTATTTAACGCCTGAACCAGCACCTTCATTTGTGGAAGCGTCATTTCCTCTAGTAACGTTTCCGCAATTTCGGGTCCGTTCACACCGTAGGACAATAGAGCGGAAGCAATGCTCATAACCTTGGGCGATGTATTCGAGTACCGAAAACCGCCGGTATCCGTTAGTAATCCCGTATAAATCGCCGTTGCAATATCGGCATCCCAGTCCACTTCAAACAAATTCAGCAAATCATAAAGGATTTCTGCGGTTGCTGCCGCTTCCGGCACGACTAGGTTGACGGCTCCATAACGATCATTTGTTGGATGATGGTCAATATTAACGATGCTTGCCTGATCAGCAAATACCTGTTTCGTATAGCCTACTCTAGCAAAATCCGCACAATCCACGCAAATGACGTGAGAGAACGTTCTTCCTGGCTGCTGTTCAGACAGATCGAGAATGTCTTCTGCATGCCACAACATTTTCATGCGTTTTGGAATGGGCCCCTCATTGATCATCGTGAATTTCTTGCCCAGACATGAGAGAAGCCAGCCCACCGCAAGGGTGGAACTGACTGCATCTCCATCGGGCTGAACATGCGACACAACCAAATAATCATCGTGCTCCAGCAGGAATGATTTCACCTGCTGCAGCTCTTGTTCATAGGTCTGCATTCGCCCTCTCCTTTATAAAAACGAACTACTCTATTTCTCTTCGCGATCCACGATTTCGGTCAGCAGCTTCTCAATATGGCTGCCATACGCAATGGAATCATCGAATTTGAAGATCAGCTCCGGCACATGCCGGAGTCGGATCCGCTTGCCCAGCTCGGAGCGGAGAAAGCCGCTTGCCTTCTCCAATCCTTTTAAGGAAGCTGCCTTCTGCTCGTCGTCGCCGAGCACGCTCAGGTATACCTTCGCTTGAGACAGGTCATTTGTAACATCAACACCGGTCACAGTAATGAAACCGATTCTTGGGTCTTTCATTTCCGTTTGGATCAGTTGGCTGAGCTCTTTTTTAATCTGCTCGCCTACGCGCCCAGTTCTGATTTTTGCCATGGTCTGATCACCTCATTCGTTAGCGCTCTACCGTCTCCATGATGAAGGCTTCGATTACGTCTCCTTCTTTGACGTCGCTATAGCTTACCAAGGTAATACCACACTCATAACCTTGTGCCACTTCTTTAGCGTCATCTTTAAAGCGCTTGAGGGAATCGATCTTGCCTTCATGAATGACAATGCCGTCACGGATCAAGCGAGCTTCTGCGTTACGCGTAATTTTACCGGATGTCACCATACATCCTGCAATCGTACCCACTTTGCTTACTTTAAAGGTGTTGCGGACTTCCGCATGACCGATCACGGTTTCTTTGTACTCCGGATCGAGCATCCCCTTCATAGCTTGCTCAATTTCCTCGATTACATTATATATTACACGGTGCAGACGAATATCAACCTTTTCCTGCTCGGCGGTTTGTTTCGCTTGGACGTCCGGACGAACGTTAAAGCCGATAACAATCGCGTTGGAGGCAGCTGCCAAAATAATATCGGACTCCGTGATCGCTCCGGCACCGCTGTGGAGAATTTTGACGCGAACGCCTTCCACTTCGATTTTGTTCAAGGAACCTTTCAGTGCCTCAACAGAACCTTGTACGTCACCTTTGATAATCACGTTAAGATCTTTGATCTCGCCGTCCTTAATGTGTTGGAACAGGTCATCCAGCGTCACGCGAGTATTCGTGTTCAACTCGGATTGACGATGGGTAATCGCACGCTTATCCGCGATATTACGTGCTTTACGCTCATCCTCAAACACCATAAACGGATCGCCGGCACCTGGAACTTCAGTCAAACCGGTAATTTCAACTGGTGTTGAAGGACCCGCTTCTTTTAATCGACGGCCTTTATCGTTCACCATCGCACGAATACGTCCAAAGCAGTTGCCCGCTACGAAGGCGTCGCCCACTTTCAATGTACCATGCTGAACGAGAATGCGTGCTACCGGACCTCTGCCTTTATCCAACTCAGCCTCTATAACGGTACCGCGTGCGCGTTTGTCAGGATTTGCTTTGTATTCATTCACTTCTGCTACCAGAAGGATCATTTCAAGCAAGTCTTCCAGACCCATCCGCTGTTTCGCCGAAACGTTAACAAAGATGGTATCTCCGCCCCACTCTTCAGGCACTAACTCGTATTCCGTCAATTCTTGTTTCACTTTATCCGGGTTAGCATCCGGTTTATCGATTTTGTTCACGGCAACGATGATCGGCAAACCTGCTGCTTTCGCATGGTTAATCGCTTCGACTGTCTGTGGCATTACACCGTCGTCAGCCGCAACCACGATGATCGTCATGTCCGTTACTTGTGCACCACGGGCACGCATGGCTGTAAACGCTTCGTGGCCCGGTGTATCCAGGAACGTAATCTTCTTGTTATTGATCTCGACTTGGTAAGCACCGATATGCTGCGTAATACCGCCAGCTTCGCCACTAGATACGTTCGCGGAACGGATCGCATCAAGCAGCGTCGTTTTACCGTGGTCGACGTGACCCATAATCGTAACGACTGGTGGACGCTCTTTCAGTTCTTCCGGCGCATCGTTTTCTTCAACGGTCTCAAAACGATCTTCCTCTACCGGAATTTTCACTTCGACTTCTACACCGAATTCACCAGCGAGCAATAGAATCGTATCGATATCCAGCTCCTGGTTGATGGTGGCCATCACGCCGAGGAAAATCAGCTTCTTGATGACTTCGGAAGCGTCCTTATGAAGCAGCTTCGCCGTTTCACCGACGGTCATGTTGCCACGGACGATAATTTTCTTCGGCGTGTTGTCGATTTTCTCGCGAGGCGGCTGCTGATTATATTGATTCCGGCCGCGGTTGTTCTTTCCACCGCGATTGTTGCCACGGAATCCTCCCTGACGGTTGTCATCAAAACGTTTGGAGTCTGAACGATTGTTATTGTTGTTTCTGGAATTGCGGTTCTGGCCATTGCTGTTATTGCTATTGTTATTGTTGGATCCTGAGAAACCGCCTCCGGTTCCACCCGGCTTGCTCTGAGTACGCGCTCCGCCTTGGTTGTTGCTGCCCTGCGGACGCGTTCCACCTTGATTATTGCCTTGCGGACGTGCGCCGCCTTGACCTCCGCCCTGAGGACGTGATCCGGTCTGCGTGCTGCCGCCTGGTCTGGATGATTGGCTACGATTGTTCTGCTGACTTCCTTGTGCGGAGCCAGACTGATTTCTTCGGGTATCCTGCCCTCCTTGGGGACGCTGGGAACCTGAAGTATTCTGAGTGTTTTGATTCGTTCTACTATTCATACCTACCTGCTTTTCCTGTTGTTTTTTGGGCTGGCTTTGACCTTGTTGTCCTGGTGCTCTCTGTCCTGAATTACGCATACCGTCCTGCCCATTACGGTTGCCTTCGGCGCTTACACTAGCGGAAGTGCCTTCTGTTTTTGCATTGGATACAGTCGCAGCCGCATTGGCTCCGGAAACCGCTGGTTTACGGTTCTCGGTTCGGGAAGCGTCGCCACTGTCCCGCTTGGCTGCTGCATTCGATTTGATATCTTTGAAGAACTGCTCTACCTTGGACACCGTATCGTTTTCCATTACGCTCATATGGTTATTGACCGGAATGTTCAAACGTTTGAGGATCGTGATGATTTCTTTACTGCTCATGTTCAACGATTTAGCATATTCGTATACTCGAAGTTTATTGTCTTTGTTTTCCTGTTTACTCAATATACTCCACCTCCGACATTGTCTCCAGTTTCTTGGAGATCATTTCTGCGAATCCTTGATCCGTAACTGCCAGCACAACCCGCTCGGGTTTACCTATACTTGTGCCCAGACTTTCCCGGTCAAATCCGATTACCAGAGGGATATTGTAAGAACCGCATTTATCGCGGAACTTCTTTGTTGTATTAACTGAGGCGTCACCCGCCAGAATAACCAATTTTGCTTCAGAAGACCGGATGGCTTTTAGCACGATCTCATCCCCGGTAACCACCTTACCTGCCCTCATGGCCAGGCCGAGCTGAGAAAGCGCCCTATTCATCATCGGCAGCACTCTCTTTTGCAGCCAGGAATTCATCTTCCACCTTGATGAAATCCTGTGCCAACTGTTCATAGATCTCAGGCTTCACATGTTGTTTCAACGCTCGATCCAGTGCTTTATTTTTGTGTGCCAGCTTGAAGCAGGAAACTTTGCCGCATAAATACGCTCCCCGTCCCGACTTTTTGCCGGTGAGATCGATCAGGACAGCATCCTCGGGCGTCCTAACAATCCGGATAAGCTCTTTCTTCGGCATCATTTCCTGACACGCTACACATTTTCGCAGCGGTATCTTTCTCTGTTTCAAGACGACAACCCCCTGTCATTTGGAATTAATCGACAGAGACGGAATCCTGGTGCATTTCACCTGATTGGGACTTCGGTCTGCCAAATTCCTGCTCCGCCTGACTTTCGCTCTTAATATCAATCTTCCAGCCTGTCAGCTTCGCCGCGAGACGAGCATTCTGGCCTTTGATCCCAATCGCAAGCGAGAGTTGATAATCCGGAACAATTACACGCGCCATCTTCTCATCTTCAAATACTTGAACTTCAAGTACTTTGGATGGGCTCAGCGCATTGGCCACGTATTCTTCAACCTGATCGGAATAACGCACGATGTCAATTTTTTCGCCGCGAAGCTCATTGACAATCGTCTGTACGCGCATTCCCTTAGGTCCTACGCAAGAACCAACCGGATCGACTTCATCGTTGCGGGAAAATACCGCAATTTTGGAGCGGAATCCAGCTTCACGCGCAACCGAGCGAATTTCAACGACGCCATCAAAGATTTCCGGCACTTCAAGCTCGAACAGGCGCTTCAAGAGGCCCGGATGCGTACGGGACAGCATAATCTGCGGCCCCTTGGTTGTGTTCTCAACCTTGGTAATGTAAGCTTTGATCCGGTCGCCGTGCTTGAACTTCTCGTTAGGCATAAGCTCGGTAAGCGGCAAGGCCGCTTCGATCTTGCCAAGGTCGATATAGATGTTGCGTAAATCTTGGCGCTGCAGCGTACCCGTTACGATATCATCTTCCTTGTCAATAAAAGCGCTGTAGATCAGGCCTCGTTCGGCTTCTCTAATGCGCTGGGTAACAACTTGCTTTGCCGTTTGAGCTGCAATCCGTCCAAAATCACGTGGCGTAACCTCGATTTCGGCAATATCTTCAATCTGAAAATGCGGATTGATTTCCCGGGCCGCATGCAGCGAAATTTCAGTCCGCGGATCCAGCACCTCGTCCACAATCAGTTTCCGCGCGAACACCTTGATGACACCCGTATTGCGATTCATGTCTACCCGTACATTTTGCGCCGTGTTGAAATTGCGCTTGTAACTCGAGATCAGTGCCGCTTCAATGGCTTCAAACAGCACATCCTTGCTGATGCCCTTTTCTCTTTCCAACTCATTCATCGCTTCAATAAAATCCATACTCATTGAAAATCGGTTCCCCCTTTCAAAACTTCCGTTTAAAAAATGATGGCCAATCTGGCACTGGCTACTTTTGCATATGGAATCACGTGCTGCTTCTTGACGGTTTGAATGACTAGCTCCTCGTTATCGAAGGATTCCAGCTTTCCTTCAAACTCTTTCAACCCGTTAATCGGCTCGTATACCGTAACAAACACGTTTTTGCCGACTGACTTCGCAACATCCTCTTTTTTCTTCAGGGGACGTTCCGCGCCAGGAGAAGAGACTTCAAGAAAATAAGCTGTCGGGATCGGATCATTCTCGTCCAGCTTCTGGCTCAGGTATTCACTGACTAAACCGCAATCGTCAATATCAATGCCGCCGTCTTTATCAACAAACACGCGCAAGAACCAGTTGCTTCCTTCCTTAACGTATTCCACATCTACCAGTTCAAAGCCGTGTTCGTCCAAATACGGCTGCACCATTTCTTCCACAGTCGTTTTAATCTTTGATGTGCTCAAAGAACATAACCTCCAAGTTGATTTCCTATATACCAAAGAGTAAAGAGTGGGTTGCCCCACTCTTTACACAACGGTTTTATCTCCATGATTACCAAAAAAATTATAACATAGTCTGGTAATAGTGACAAG
>JUDZ01008688.1:0-10920 GCA_000812845.1 Stagonosporopsis tanaceti | reverse complement strand
GGACTCGTACCTGGATCATTGCAAGCTTCGGCTGGGACGACGCGACAATGATACTCGCCGCTGTACTATCTACGCTAATTTCACTGAGAAGACCAGTCATAGCTGACGAGTGTGCAGACGATCTTTACAGTTTTCGCAGCGTCCCAATTGTACATCGAAGCGAATGGTGGAGGGACGCATGTTACAAGCTTCGAGAAGTTACAGGAACTTACAAAGGTAGGTAACGCGAATGTATGAGCTGACAGAGCTGACATGGAAAGTGGGTTGTCGTCAGCGAGTCGACCTACCTCATAGCGATGATGACCGTTAAGATTTCGCTTGGTATCTTCTTTGCGCGTATTGTGGTTGCACGGTGGCATCTCGTGCTCATTTATGTCACACTAGGTGTCAACGTGTTTTCTTCAGCTGTCGCCTTCTTCTATGTCATCTTCCGATGCGGTCCTGATGTCGACAAATATGTACTGCAACAGTTGAAGGCACAGTGCGCCCCAAGAGGTCTTGATCGGTTCATGGCATATCAATCAGGTGAGAACTTGCAAACTCATTTCTACTCAAGTCTCTCACTAACAAGGCCCCCACAGCCGTATTTACAACGCTTACCGACCTCGTCTTTGTCGTTCTGCCAATCACGGTTCTCTGGAATGCTAACATGGACCGAAGATCGAAGCTCTCGGTTGGGTTTATTCTTTGCCTCGCTGCGAGTGCATGCATCTGCTCTATGATCCGATTCCAGTACGTGGACGGTCTCACGCAGATTGATGACTTCTTCTGGAATGCCACGAACATCGCCATATGGTCCACTATTGAGTGTGGAGCTAGCATCATAGCGGGATGTCTAGCAACTCTTCGTCCATTCTTGAAACGTCTGTTTGCAACAGCTGGCAACATAACTAAATCTTTACGCTCTTCGACATCGCAATCGAACAGTAGCTCAAGACGAACCCATGGATCGGCATCTACCACCACACAGCTCAGCTCGAATGAAAGAAAGACTGGGAGTTCGACCACCGATAAGCCTACTTTTGCCGAGTTCGTTGCAGAATCTGGTGAGGTCATTGAACTATCGAACAACGTAGGCAGCGAGCGAGAGAGCCAGGACCGCATCCTTCAAGATAACGAACGACCAGCCTTGGAGTTTCCATGGCCAGCCAAAGTAGTGGAGTACCCCATTGAACCAGTCCTTACTGCACCGCTGCATTCCAAGCACAGGACTTGGACTTCGAGACAAAAAGCCAGGACTCATGGTGATGCGTCGCTTTCCCAGTCCTCAGCACCGCCAGCATCTGCGCATACTGTTGATACTTGAAGGGATTCTCTGTTCACGACAATTACAACAGATACAACAGTACCAATACCGTCGCATACGCGGAAGCGATTGACACACATATGACCATCATCCATTGTTTGATACACAAGCCTTCATCATCGAGCATGTCCTTCAGCAAGCACAGCACGACAAGCTTATGGGCGACTTCAAGAAGATGGGATGAAAAACACGCAATGTGCCGCTGCAAAGCACGAGGTGGATTGCTGGAGCAGAACACAGACGTCGGCAGATTTCGGGACGAATCTGGTTGGAACAAAGTTCCTCCCGTCCGTCCCTACTGACTGAGGCTCTGGGTGACACTATAGAGGGGGGTCTGAAGATAGTGAGGAAGACTGTTGTCATATATCGTAATACACTGCAGAATCAACATGCAGCCACAGGAATTACTATATTCGAGGCACAATGGTGCTTGTCTGAAAATGAAAGAGAAATGGAAAGAAATAGATTGGATCATCCTTGACATCGTTTAACCACTGTCTTTACCGACAGCAGAGAAGACCCCCCTTGAGGTGCCTTAAGTACTGACATCTTCGTGTCTTCCACCATTCATACCTCCTGCAGTCTAGTTCTTGGAGGCAGCCTTGGCGAGGTCGTCGAGAGCCTCACGGCGCTTGAACTTGGCATCCTGAATGACGCCTACTTCTGTTAGCGAAATGTGTTTGTAGTAGGCAGGTATTGTACGTACTGGCATCGGCGTCAGAGGAGAAGTTGCCAGTCCAGGTGATGAAAGTCTGGCCCTCGTGCTTGCCGGAGGTGATGGGGTACGCGCGGATGGTCGAGACGACGGAGGTGTAGCTCAGCTCAGGCTTAGCAGAAATGACAGAGTAGGTGATGTAGTGGTCGATGCTCTGTCGCCAACATTAGCCGTGATTATTGTCATGTAGAAGTGGAAAATATACAGAGTGCTCCTCCTGCTTAACCTCAAGGGTCTGACCGTCCTTGAATGTCCACTGCACAACGTCGGTCTCGGGGGAAGCGCCCTTGACGAACTCGCTCTTCTCGAGCTTCGACCAGAACTTGCTGAAGTCCTGAAGCTTGATCAGGTGCCAGACATCGCTGAAGGGAGCGTCGATGACGGCGGACTCGCTGACGGAGGTGGAAGTGGGGATAGCAGGCATGCTGAAGTGGACAATTGGTTGTGACGTGAGATTGGAGTGTTGTGAGTCTGGGTTTGAGAGTAGAAAGTGTTCAGAAGTTTTCGTGGAGCAATTGTTTGTGTATTCTATTGGCGTCATTAGGATGCCCCTCTACCCCACTTGGTAGCGCTAGGCGAGAGGCTTGCCACCGAACGCTCCTTCCAGCTTCAATGCTTCCATGTTTCAATGCGCTTTGAATTCAGTTTGCTTTAGAGGTTTTCGATTGATGGAACAACTTGACAGATGGCAAAACGACCCTGCACTGGCTTTCCAAAGCAACAACTTGCCATCAGAACTCATTGACATCCACAATGTCAAAGAGTAGTTCATACGGAAGTTCAAAATGCCAGACCTCCATTTGGCTGGCTCTGATGCCTTTTGATGCATAATTGCGTCATTCCTGCAACCAGAGCACACTTTGACGCAAACAGCAGCGCGGGGAAGCCCATCAGGGTTCGATGTCAGACATGATGTGGGAACTCCTGACAGCCTCAAATAATCTCGACGGCGCATTGTTCAGACGAGAGTGGATCCATGCATTCCCATCAGAGCGACCTCTTAGAGTGGCACCAATTCTGTCGCGATCCATCGCACTACGCAACTTGCGCCACATCAGACGCCTCATACGCCACATCGGAGGATACAGATGCCGACATGCTCTCAAGCTTTCCCTTTCTGGGTCGATTGGAGGCCGCGCAACCACCTCTATGCCTACTATTTGAGAGGCTAGACACGTCCATGAGACGCGGCAGCGATGCCTATCTGCTATGACTCTTCTGGCAGGTTCTGCTACTTCGTAGAATCTTCGGAAACGCCATGCTATTGGCCTGTGACGCAAAGAGGCGCTTTCAGCGGTTGCACACCGGTTGTGGCGAGAGGGGAGGGCGCACGTAAGACAGCACGTGTAGCCTGGTGCCTGGCAAGATACATGTGTATAAGTGCCTGATCAGGTAGGTTGTGATACTGCTTTCTTTTACCATCAAGCATCATGTCTTCTTTCAATTACATGAACAACACCGCCCCCTTCTGGGACGTCCGGGACTTCCTCGCTAGCGCCGAGCAGCAAGGCAACACCCACCCTTTCTCTGGTCAGAACCGCCAGGAACGTAATGGGCAGAATGAGCACGGCCAAGGCCATGTAGATCAGCCTCCTCACTATTCCAATTCATGGCCGTTCGGCCAGCGCCTCTTCGGTGGTCCGGGAGGACTGCCTCACCGTGGTCCTCCTCCTCCACCAGCTGACCCACATGGCCCTACGTCAGGACCTAATGGCCCTCCGCCCCACCACAATGAGCGTTCATCTCACCACGAGCACGATGGAGAGAAAGATGGAGACAAGAGCGACAACGACAACGACAATGACAATGGAGAAGGGCCTGCTGGCTCTGGCTCCGATGGTGAGGAAGGCCATCGTTGCGGACGAGGACGTCATGGCCGTTGCGGTGGTCGACGTGGCCGTCACGGATTTGGAGGACGAGGTGGATATGGCCCTCATCATGGAGGATCTCACCATCGCGGCCCAGCTGAGGGCCCTCGCGGTGGTCCTCACGTCTACGGTCAAGGGCATGGGCCCCGTGGTCACCATCATCCTGGCGGGCCTGGCGGTCGTGCTTGGCACGGCTGGATTCCTCCCTTTTTCGTTCCGCACAGCTTCGGCGGAGAAGCCGACTTCGGTCCTGCCTCCAACTGGGGCCCATTCTTCGATGCCTTTGTATCTCAGCACCCGTCCAACAAGAATGACAAGGATGCTGCCAAAGATAACGAAGACTTCAGCCCCGAAGCGGACATCTTCGACACTCCATCAGCCTACGTCATCCACGTCTCTTTACCTGGCGCGAAGAAAGAGGACGTCGGCGTTAACTGGGATGCTGACAAGTCCGAGCTATCTGTCGCGGGTGTTATCTACCGCCCTGGTGACGAGGACTTCTTAAAGACGCTGACAATGGATGAGAGAAAGGTGGGACCATTTGAGAGGAAGATCAGACTGGGCACCAGGGCTAACCCGGCGCGTGTTGATGCCGAAGGTATCACTGCAAAGCTCGAGGATGGCGTGCTGAGGATCGAGGTCAGGAAGGAGGAAGAGGGTTTTGTGGAGATCAGAAAGGTGGATGTTCAGTGAGCATCGTGTTGATGGCGCACAAACAGCGGGCGTTGGTCTGCCTACTTGATCTGAACCTTAGTTAGTTTGTAGTTTGGTAATCTATTTCATAAGGCGTCTGGCGCAAACATCAATCTTGAGAAACTCTGTGAAAGGCATTGTCCCTCGACGAGCCACTGGTAACACCACTCACAACAATGGCATCTATCGTGCCTTTTCCGCAAACGCTTTTTGAGTTCTTGCGCATACATCCCCATCTCGTGTGCGCCTTGTACCTTTAACTTTGCACCGCAGCCTGGAGCTCACTGGAGTGCAATCTTCTCTTCAAATTTGATGCTCGCGGACAGGTCGCACTGGCCAGGTCCTCAAGGTCAAACCGTCAACACAAGGCCGAT
This sequence comes from Stagonosporopsis tanaceti, assembly GCA_000812845.1. Taxonomy (NCBI): domain Eukaryota; kingdom Fungi; phylum Ascomycota; class Dothideomycetes; order Pleosporales; family Didymellaceae; genus Stagonosporopsis; species Stagonosporopsis tanaceti. The sequence continues at coordinate 5,964 of JUDZ01008688.1, read as the reverse complement.
TTCATCTTGATCCGCACATGCACAGCCTGGATCACAAAGTCCAAACCACTGCAAACCCAGGAAAATGAGGCTTTTGTCTTTCCCTGCTGAGTACCTTCTTGCAGCGAAAAAAACCTCTCGGTTCGTTGATAGACTTGACTTCGGCAAGGTCGCAGTGCGCTGTTCCGATTCAACTGCTAGCTGCTGGCCTTTCGTTAGTCGTAAATCCTTGGACATTGTAATAATAATAAGTGAGCAACACAGAAGTCGATTCACGTTCGAGAGACTAGTGCTAGCAGACCCACCATTCGTTTCTTCCTGGGGTGGTAGTCACGTGCGACGCTAGACAAGCGAAGTTTCCCACAAGGCGCGCTTTCCAAATCGACTTCGAGAGCAGAGCGAAAACTAACCAACAGCCCTCGACAAGCCGCCATCATGTGTGAGTACACGCCCTGCACGATTTGCATAATGAGGCATTGCGATCACTCTCCGGTGTACTGCAAACATCTTGCGTGCCTGGAGTGGGTTTGCACATGCGCACTTTGCGAGCAGAATTCACGGAATAGACGTACTGACATTACATAGCGCTCGTCTCCGGAGAGAAGTCTAAGTACGTCCCCAGCAACACGCTACCTTGAGATCGCCAACGATGCCTTTATCGTACGCACTCGCCATCGTCCCTGCGCTCGCCTGAGCCCGCCACCTCGAAGCAAGGCCTATCCCAATTCGCGACAGCATGCTGAAAGAGGAGGATACTGGTACCGACCGTCGTAGGCGATAAACAAAACACGCACATTGGTGGAGGAATAGCATACTGTCTGGAAACGGGAGAGGTGCTTGCATCGGCGTGGCAGACTCAGCGGGCGCAGGCTCGCGAGATGCCCGACGACTGCACGCCTTGACTATAATGCGTGTGCAGACAGCAATGCTGACTTGCCACAGCTTCCAGTACATCATCCGTTTGTTGAACACAAACGTCGATGGAAAGCAGAAGGTCATGTACGCCTTGACCAAGATAAAGGGTGTCGGTCGCCGCTACTCCAACTTGGTCTGCAAGAAGGCCGATGTTGATCTGACCAAGCGCGCTGGTGACCTCACCTCTGAGGAGCTTGAGCGTATTGTCACCATCATCCAGAACCCTCTGCAGTGTACGTTCCGTCACGCCCACATTGCTTTTGCAATATCTGACATCCTACAGACAAGATCCCCACCTGGTTCCTCAACAGGCAGCGCGATATCGTCGATGGTAAGGACACTCAGGTCCTCGCCAACGGTGTCGACTCCAAGCTCCGTGATGACCTTGAGCGCCTCAAGAAGATCCGTGCTCACCGTGGTCTCCGTCACTACTGGGGCCTTCGCGTCCGTGGTCAGCACTCCAAGACCACCGGCCGCCGCGGTCGCACTGTCGGTGTCTCCAAGAAGAAGGGCTAAATATTATGCGCTCCCGGCTGGAGTCAGCAATGGGCTGGTGTGGTGTATCGAGGCTTTACGAAATGGGTGGTGCACTTATGGTGTTTTATGGCATTCATTGGCTGGAACATGCACTTCATACGGCCTCCGATGATGGATGGCGATCAAGGACAGGTCAGGGTAGAAGAATACAGCCTGTACCAAAAATTATACCAACGATTCCAAATTCATCTTGTCTACTGACGTCTTACCGCATTGTGTGCCTGTCTCATGCATACTGAAGTCTTCTACTAGCGACGGATGCAGCGAAGGCTTATCGGACATTCCACACTACTGCACGCGTCTTTGGAACCGGCCATGGCGTCGTGCATCCGCAGCCACTTAAGACATGCCAGCTGTTGCTGGGGCGCATAATGCGCGAATCCATGTGCAGTATCACGCCGCATCATCGTGTCGACAATGGCGATGTGCATAGCAACTTTTCTCGTACGAGAAGACCGTCTGGAAGCACTATGGACAAAGTAGTGATTCCGTGAATCGAATTGCAATTGAACCTCGAGTACTCTTCTACATAGTACAACAGAGCCATCTAGTTATGAGGTCGTAATCGTAAGTCGTAAGTCGTAGCGCATGATGCCATGAATGTAGGAAAACCTGTATCCATCATGTCGTGAAGTCGTGAGTCGTGTCATGATTCGTAAAGTGCCGGGAATGCAAGAAAGGAAACGCTTAATACCAAATTCCAACATGAACAGACCGAGTCATCGCAGCTACCAATCCCCCAAGCATTGCGGCCATCTCTCTCGTCTCGGAGAGTACCTTGTGCACCGGACTCAATCCCACCACATCCTCTTCACCCTCCCGTTCCCACTCAGAATATCCAACACCTCTGCGCTACCTGTCTGTACCCCATACACCCTGCCCACCACATCACTGATATCCATCCAGGACAATCGATGCACATCATGCAAGTCGAGTACAACACGCACCAACCAGGGCGAAGTCATGGTGGAACTAGGGTCCTGGTAGGCAAAGGGGGATGCCGGGCCTACATCAATCATATCCTCGGTACGCGAAGGAAGAGCTATGGGCGGCGGAGCCAGACGGGGTCTCTTCGCTGGGGATTCGGAGAACAGCGGCGACAGCGGCCGTGACGGGTGCGAGTGCAATGCATCTGAAGGGCGTGGGGCTCGCGCGTTCGCAAAAAGACCGAGCAGGTTGCCTTCTGGGAGGTCGTCTAGGGGTAGGTCATGCTCGGACTTTGTGGGCGAGTTGGCCGTGGAGATGGACATGGCGCTTGAGGAGTCAGAGAGAGATTCCTCGCTCATTCTGGTTCTGAGCGGGAGAAGAACATGGTGTTGCGGGACCGCCTTTGCTATGTTGATGCTACCCGTTGATTTAGAGTACGGCGACTCTTCGATTGGAGTCGATGCATTGAGTCTGATTATTGAAGATGGAGAATCGAAGGAGAATGACTGTGGTCGTATGCGGACCTTTGGGCTAGGTGTTCGTGGCGGTGGAGCCAGGAGGGCTGCCATGATCGCTGGGAGTGCGAAGAGCCCGCCGCCTGAAGCTGTGAAGATGAGTTTGAACAAGGGCAACAACTCACCTCACCTGGTGGGGGCGAGATAGTTGTGAAGTTAAGGCCTGAGCCTACCCTTTAATGATGCCACTAGCAAGGCTTATATGAGCGCCCTCCCTCTCGCTCTGTTCTTCCAGTACCTACCATAAGGCATGTCGAAGACCGTTTCGCTGGCCCTGCATGGCTGTCTGCAACCACGCCACGCGCCCACGCACCCGATAAGGCGTTTTACAGGGCGCTAACTCCCACAATCATGAAATGCGGGGAAGTGGCTAAGATGCCAGTGGACGGACAATAAAGAATATGCGGTGCGTTGGGAGGACAACGCACGTTGCATTGAGCACGATAGGTTGAATGACTTGAAGCGAACTAATGGGTGGGTGAGGGACGGGAACTTAGATGCAAGAGCATAACGGGATCCCCATTATCAAACTCTGCTCCGCTTGCTGCACAGATGTGCGCAACGCTATCTCCAACGCGCGGTAAGGCTTGAGGAATAGTGAAGAGCTTGAGATGAATGTAATGGTTTACAACAGCCACAGTTTGCATTGTCAACCCATCTGCTGCACGGGAAGGTTCGGGACATTGGGCGACCACGAAATCTCGTGATGGAGTCGCAACGTTGCCTGAGTGACGTGGTAAGCAGGGGATAGCCATGCATGCAGCCTCGAATACTGCCCACCAATCAGCAGATAGACGGGCGCCAGCGCATGGAACGTACAGAACGATAGATTGTACTGGTAGCCCTGAATTAAAATCACTCCTTAGTCAGAACGCACACTTTACGCAAATGAGCATGAATACTTGAGTAGACTGAGTTCTTTTTGTCCATGCTGCGATGAACTGCTGTGCATTGAATGTATGTACATACCTGACCTGTAGTCAAGCATGAAGTACCATGGTCTGACCCGTTCAAGCGCTGTCAAGCTCGGAGCTAGACTGCACGGCGGAATCTAGAGACGCGATCTCGCAAGTCTACCCAATGCTGCCGAAGGGTCCTGTCCCCGCACGGGATGCTCTAACAGGGTATCTTTGTGGGTGGGTCGGGCCGGCGGACGGGGCAGAGACGGACAAATGCGCTTGGGCGGCATCGACTTCGATTCGAGGCCATGGGGGCTGACGGCGTTGAGGCACTCAGGCACAGTGCAGATGAGGCGGTCTGCAGCATACACGCGGACGAGAGACTGCTGTCCACTGCACGCCCCTCAACGTGTCACCACTCAATCATCAGCACCAACAGCCATTTCCATGACCTCGACATTTCCTCGGCCCTTGGTCTGGCTCTCGATGAACTCGTTGAGACTCTTGAATGCGCCAGGCTCCACGAGACCGACAGCTTCCCACTCGGCACCCATGGTATCCTGGCTCTCAACCTTTTCCATGAACGCCAGTATGGTGTCCTTGACTGAGCCAGTAGTCGACTTCTCCTCGCCGTCTGCTTGTGCCTTTGGTGCGCTCTTGACAGCCTGCTTGAGTACCGAGGTGGGGCAGCTCACTCGCAGCTTCATCTGCATACGTGCGACTGGAATCGGCTGATGGGCAATGAGAGCCTTCATGGCAAACAGCGCCTGTGACTTAGCAGACTTTGTTGTCACAATACCACTCCACTTGGGCAGTGCTGCGGCCTTAGCCTTCTCTTCGCTGTCGGGTGTCTCTGTCCCGGCTTTGTGTTCTTGTTGTTGGGCTTGTGCCTGCGAGCTCAGCTGATCCAACGCCTTCTCGATCATGCCCGTGGTATAAACGCGCTTTGTCCGGGGATCGACAAGCTTGCCGGCAACTATATCGATGACTTCGTTTTTCGTACGTTCGAGCTCGGCACCGCGCTCCTTCTCTCCGACCTGCAGTTCGCCATGATCCAGAATCTCTAGAATGATCTCCTCCATAGGTTTCTTTCCGAAAGCCTTGTCCAGATCGGCCTTTGGCGCCGCCTGGCCTTTGCTGACATTCAGGAAAACATTTTCAATCTGAAGAACGTTTGAGAGATCCTTCTCGATCTTGTTGCGCCACTCGAGGACTTTGTTCTTGTAGCATGCGATTTCGAAACGCTTCTTGCCTGTATAGTGTCTTAGTTACAGTACTCGTAAGAAATGACTTGGTGAAAGATTTTGCTTACCCTTTTTCATGCGCACCAACGAGACGTTGGTGAGCTTGATCTGGTTAGACGGCTGATTTATAGGCATCTTGTGCGCGTGAATTCACTCTGTTGGGTGGTACACAAATGTGTTACGGCGCGAATATAAAAGTTGCGCATTGATGGCGCGGGGACCGATGACATACTCTGGCTCATGCTGAGCTAAGCCTAATTTGGAAGCCATGCAGGAACGCCCCAAACTTCAGGCTTCACAGGTAAGGGACGGGACGCAGCGGCAGGAATGGGGGTTCCAGCTCAGGCGTCACATGCTCCCGGACAGTAATGATGCCTCGATGCAACAGCAAGGCACTCGGGAGAGCTTCCATAACCGCCGGGCCCTCTTGAAACGTCAATGGTTCGGCCTCGTGAGGTGCCCGCGCTCGGACTAGCACCAGCTGATAAGCTTAGCTTCGTCATTGAGGTGGCTGGAGGTTGCCTGGCCACCAAGCTCCCGTCTCTCCAACACTCTCCATCTCTCATACATCAACCTCCCCACCCATTCTCAGATCCATCTTCCCTTCCCCATATTCGATACCCTTTGATCTACTTCATTGGGCTTCTCTTTGTTTGTTACTAAGCTATCGCTGAGCTCCGGAAGCTCTATCGCACCCACCATGAAAGTAGCTACCTCGGCCCTGCTCTTTGGAGCAGCGTCCGCTGCTATCCCGCAGCAGCAGGTATTGAAGGCACCCGATTCCTTCAAGGGCTTTGATACCAGTTCGTGGACAAAGCCGCTGCAGAACCTCGAGGAGAACCTCAAATCGCTCACGGGCGAGGCACGCGCCATTTGGGATGAAGTCGCCATGATGTTCCCAGAACAGATGGAGAAGGCTGCCTTCTTCTCCAATCCTAAGCCACACAC
>JUDZ01008687.1:0-10912 GCA_000812845.1 Stagonosporopsis tanaceti | reverse complement strand
GGGGGGGGGGGGGTGATCGGGCTCTTTGGCTGCTCGTTGGGGAGCGAGGTGTGTGAGCTACTGCAGAGTAGACTTAGCGATGGCTCTTCAGAGGGAGTAGGGAGACGATTCTCAACACAATGTGGATGTGTAGGGCGTGATAAAATGGCTTCGGTGTTGTACGAAGAAGCTCGTTTTCTTTTTGGCCGATCAGATTAACATGATGCCCTCACTCAATCCTGAGTGCGCGCTACAATTACTGTAGAATGCAGTTTAAATCCAGCTTCAATACCCTAGAGAATAGAGAGTAGTAAAGACTACATGTCTGCGCGAAGAGATTTAGTGGATTTGTTGTGGGAGTTGTAGCTAATTTGGGGATCTCTTGTTCGCCGAAACGATCGCTCGGAAGAAACGAGCTTCTCTGTAGGTCGTGTTTTTGTTGGATGGAGGCTTAAGAGAGAGAGTCGGAGGGAGTCTTGTTTGGAAGGGAACAGTATGAGCGTGAGGTAGGACAGCATGGAGAGCAGCATGGGGTGGAAGACCATTGCGCGAGAAGTGCGATGATACAGGGTATATTACCAGCGCCAAAATAAGGATATAATAGGTACCCAATTCTATATACGCCATAAGAGCCTGCCACCCAGTCGATGTGTATATCCAACAAGAAAAGGTAGACGATCATCCATCCCGCCTGGCTGCTTGCTTGATTGCTTACTCGCAAGCTGCGGACTCAGTTTTTACTAGTGCTCTTGAGCACTGTTTTGCCCACGCCGGCCACAATCTTAAACAGCAGCATGAACATCCACACCACAGCCTTGAAAGCGAATGCCAGCACGCCGATCACCGCACGTGCGACGAACGGGAGGCGGTCTGATTTTTCTGCTTCGCGGCGTGCTTTCTTCTCCGCACGGGTTTCCTTCGTGCGGGTGGTGGTGGTGGACGGGGAGGGTGCATGGCCTGGCCACGTGCCAAGCTCGATGTCCTTGTCGAAATCCGCATTACGGTCGCGGGCGCGACTCGTCGCTCGACTACTCGCGCCTTCATCCCCCGTAGTGCTTTTGAGTGAGAGAAAGAGTTTCCGCAGCGTCGACGTTGCGGCTCTCCTCGCCTGCGCCCTCCCCTCCTTCGACCTCGCATTGACGCCCTCCCAGTCTTGCCCCACCTCGTCCTTCAACCCCTTGGCTTTCGTCTCGGGCGTGACGGCAACGTAATCATTCACCGGCGGCGCGTCGAAGCTCCTGAGACTCGTTTTCCGGCTCGAACGGCCCCGTGTGGCTTCTGCAATCGCGACCGCGCATAGAGTACTCGCTGCGACGTCCACGAGAAACGGACTCCCGAAGCGTGTGAGTGCTCCTAAGTTGAGGATCAATGCGTCGGCACTGAAGTCGAGGCGTGCGAGCGTTGCGTCGTCGGCGGTTGCATCAGTGGTGGTGGGAAGCTGGGTGACTGACATGGTGGAGGGGGTTGCGGAGATCGGGCGGTTTTGTGCATCGAAGCGGGGCGGAATTGGGAGGGGCGAGAAGGCGTTTGTGCGGGGTGTGGAGGTGGAGAGGATGTAGGGGTTGAGGAGGGTGATGGAAGCTGGTTTCTGTGCTGGCGTGGCGGGCGTGGACGGCAGGTTATGCCCGTACATGGTAGTGATGGGGCGAGTAGACGGAGCGTTGATTAGACTACAGTCGCCTTCGATTTGGATGGGAAAGTTGCCGAGAGTTGGGTGGTGCAGCGTATAAGAGCCTTCAGAGGGGATGTGCTGGGCCCAGGGATTGGCGGCTTGTGTGGGGTCGTCGCGCGTCCAGAGGAGGGTGCAGCATTCTCGTTGAGCGGCGCCCGCAATGACGTCTTCTGCAAATCTTTGTGCTGCCGGGGACTGGGCCCCTGGATCGACAAGAGCAATCCGTGAGGCGGTGGGCGAGGTCGCGGCAGCATCCAGGGCTTGAAGAGCGGCGAGCTTCGGGTATATGCTTGTCAGGAGTGTGGTCTCCTGTTGCTGAGGATCAAATGCTACCGTGTCCATTGATGGAGGTGCAATGAGATCGAGTTGTGCAATCGGGAGCACTCGTGGTTGAGTCGGGTGATGGCGTTGGATCAAGAGCTCATTGATGATGCTCTGCACCGGAGCATCCTCGCCAGCGAGATTTGTCGTGGCTAAGCTGTAAAATGGCAGCGAGGGTGTGGTTCCAAAGGTGATGGTGGGGTTCGCCAGTGTAGCTCGGTGCATCTTCAGGGTGTAGATCTGAATCGCCGGTTCCTCTTGACCGTTTGCTGCCAGCCAGAGGTTGTCGAGTAGGTTTGAGGGCGTAAAGAAGGTCTTTGGTGGTGGTTTGGCAGCCATGGTGCTCCTTGACGATGTGTTGCTATGAGGCACGTAGGACTGTGCAGAATAGGGCGATCTGCTTGTCTGTAGGTAGGTCGGTGATGTTTGTGTAGGCTTGTACGCTTGCTGCGATAGGGGCAGATTGGGATTGTAGGTTGGGAACATTGACCGCATTTGGATCTCTTCCTGTGGCGATCGAGGTGGCCGCGTTGTAGTTGTGTTGCTGCGGACCAGTGTTTCGCATGTTGAGAATGCTGGTGAGACTGCCCTGTTGGGTTCAGGTGTGTAGACGCGAGGTGTTGAGAAGGACGGTGGAGACCCCGTGTAGAAGTCTTCCTGGGCTGTCACAATCGGTGAGGGTGCTGTAGGTCCTACAAAAAAGCTACTAGCAGGCGCTACGTGTGCTCGAGGTGGTGCGGTGATTGTTGGAGTCATGTTGTTGTCGTTCGATGGCGATACAGGGACTGAGTTGACCTGGATGACGAGCTCATGAAAGTCTGTTTGATCCTCCATATGGTTTGCGCTGTCTTTCCTCTCCACGACCGGTGCTGGTACCGATGGTTTTGCAGCTGGTGAAGGTCTGCGAGCTGGGCTTGTCTGCCTCGCGCGAGGCGGTGGAGGAAACAACTGGAAGCCATTCCCAGTCATCTTAATTCCTTGTCTTTTTAATATGTATGACTGATTATAAATTACGTATCGAGGTGTTGCTCGCTGTGAGTGGAATGCGAGAAGACGTCAGGTCAGGGCTGGAAACACAGCGAAGCCTGAACACCGAGTATATGGGGACGACGATGCGTGCAGGCCCGGAAGCCTGTAAAGCAATCTTCGCTCCTTACCCGGAACGATAGTGGTTGAAGTGCAGCTCATGCATAACCTACCTCTTGCAGCACTTTTCGTGGCGGAGGCGGCCAATCAAATCGACAAATCTACTGGGCGCTTAGCGAGGCTGCATTGTAAAGCGGCTACGATGTCGGTGGTTGGCCTGAATCACATTAAGCGCCGGCATTGCCTACACCCCAGAACATCAGCGGGACCTGAATGGTCTGTAAAGGTCGACGAAGCGCCCTCATTCGCCGGACGCCTCGTGCCTGACCAGCACACAGGCATGGTTGTATATGATGGTGCCATCTGCGGGAGGAAGCGATCATCTCGAGGGTCTATTTCAGAGCTTCTGCAGGCCGATCCCATGTCTCTGAGGGAAGGATGGATGTTATAAACGCTCTCGAGTCATGCTGACTTATTGTTCTGATGTGATGAGATTGGTATTCCAGACTCAGAGGCTGGCGCAGCGAACATGAAGGTGGTGGGCGTTCAACACCCCTGATTTGTGCACGTGCAAGCAGAAGAAGATGTAGCATGTCGATCGACGTGTGGGAAAGGCTTCATGTAGCAAAGCCGTTGCGGAAGTCGGTCATGATTGTGCTCCGAGTTGGTCAATGGCAAAACGAAGTCTGAACGAAGAAGGGCGTGGAAGGGCTCACCAGGGCTATGATGGATGGTCCCCGCTAAACTTGTCTTATCGATAACCTTAAATACTTTTGGCAGAAATTCTGTCATTGCGCGCATGCGACAGCAATCCAACATTCACAATGCCTACAGAACTAGAAGAGGTATGGCTCTCCGCACCCAGGATCCTGGATCGCATACTAATGCCGCCAGCTGGTCGAGTTCCTCCACCACGGCAACACGCAGATTCGACAAGCCGGTGAGCGCTGCCCCACCACCCCGCCATCGACTCTCGCTCACAGCACACAGCCGCTGAGCACCTGCTCGGATACTCGCAGGCCGATGTCCCCCTCTTCAAGCGCAACCAGCTGGAGCCCGTCAAGGACCTCAAGCTGCTGGTGAAGGACTATGCGCCCATTGCGAAGAATGCCCTCACCATCCTCATCAACATCTCGGCCGACCTCGAGGTCCTGAAGGACATCTCCAAGGACGATGCGTTCCTGGAGGTCCTGCTGTCACGGATAACAGTATGTCAGTTCTCCGGTGCATACGGAGGAAGACCCGTGGATGCTGATTGCAGCAGAATAAACGCGAGCCAAACGCGAACGAGATCGCCATGCTCCTCGCCAACATGGCGAAAGACGACTCCCTGCAGAGAGTCCTCGAGCTGAAGCGCGACGTCCCCAAGGAGCTGTCCACATCCAAATGGGCCATGGACCAGCTGATGGACTGCTTCGTCAAGGGCGCCGAGGGCGCCTACAACCCCAAAGCCGACTACGACTACCTCTCGTACTTCTTCGCCGACCTGGCCAAATTCGAAAAGGGCCGCGAGTACCTCACCACCCCGCAAGAACACGACAGCAACATCATCCCCATCACCAAGATCCAAGTCTTCACCGACCACAAATCCCACACCCGCCGCCTGGGCGTCGCCTCCACCCTGAAAAACGCCGCCTTCCGCGTCCCCGCCCACCCCGTCCTGCTGTCCAACCTGCCAGACGACCCCGCTCTCCCTGCCCCCCACATCGGCGCAAACCTGCTCCCCTACATCCTGCTCCCGCTCATGGGGCCCGAGGAGTACGCCGACGAAGACACAGACGGCATGCTGGACGAGCTGCAGCTGCTGGAGCCGGACAAGGAGCGCGAGGCCGATGTCGAGATCATCAAGAGCCATCTCGAGACGCTGTTGCTGTTTACGACGACGACGGAGGGCCGCGCCGTGCTGAGGAGGGTCAAGGTGTATCCGATTGTGCGCGAGTGCCATTTGCAGGTTGAGGATGACGGGGTACGGGAGGCGTGTGATCGCGTTGTGCAGATCTTGATGCGGAATGAGGAGGGCGAGGAGGAGGAAATTCCTGATATGCGTGCGGCGGGCGGGGCAGGAAAGATGGTTGAGTTGAAGGCGGACGACGACGAGGATGAGCAGCTGGTTGAGGTATTGTAGGCGCCAAAAAAAATTTGAACCCGCCAGGAACTGCTGATATGTATGTATGCTTCGTCTATAAACGCCGATGTATGACAATGCTGCGCGCTATGCTTTCACCGGCCTCACAACATCCTCTTTACTGCTCTTCGCACTCTGATCCTCCAACTCGTGGAGAGGGCTCTCATGCCCCTCGTGCGCCGCCCCCTCCTCAAGTCCCTTCTCCAACGCCCCCTCATCGCCCTCCTTCTTCTCACCTACCCCGAGGTGCCTGACCTCCCCCGTCTTTCCATCCGCGCTATCCCTGTTCTTCTTGTTCAGACTCCATCCACCACTCCACCCGACCCAGCCCTCCTCCCAGGGGCCCCTCGCAACCATAATCAACAGCGCCGCAGCCAAAAACCCTACACTCGTACTGCCACTACCAATCCACCCGGCAGCCGCATAGATGTGATTCCCCGCAGCGGTGCCAATAAGTTGTCCACAGAACGTGCTGACCATGAAGGCGGTATTAACGCCATTCCTGCGCTTGGGTTCGATCGTGTAAATAGCGCTGCGCTGTGCGATCTGCGCCGTCTGGTTGCCAAAGTCGAGGAGCAGGGCTTGCAGCACAGGGCCTGCAACTGAGAAGGTGCCGAGGTATGTACCTAGACAGGTGCCCAGGAGGGAGCAACCAAGGCCGAAGATGATGGAGAAGTGCGGCACGAAGCGGTCGGTCATGTGGCGGGCCCAGAAGGGCGAGACGAGCATCCCTGCTATGCCAATAAGCCCGAAGAGACCGATTGTTAGGCTGGAGTAGCCGTATGGCGGGCCGGCCAGCAGGAAGGTTAGGGTCGTCCAGAAGGAGGTGAAGGGTGCGGAGCAGAGGAGGCCCGCGAGACAGGCTTGCACGAGCACGGGGTGGCGCGGGATCATGAGCAGGATGTCCCAGAGGATGCGGAAGTAGTTCATTCCCGTGTTCGTGGCGGGATAGTCGGGCATGAAAAGCCAGAGTAAGATGAAGATGAGGTATTGTAGAGCCAAGGACATCCAGTAGACGGCGCGCCAAGTCACGAAGTTGGAGATGGTGCCAGAGAGGACGCGCGCGACGAGTACGCCTAGCATGAGGCCGGACACGACGATTGACAGCGCTGCTGCGCGGCGGTTAGGTGGCGCGAGGTCGCCGACGAGAGGGAGCATGAGTTGAGGTGTAACTGTTGTGACGGCGGTGATGAAGGAGATTGCTGTGAAGACGCCAAGGTCGGAGGTAACACACAGACCGATCCTGTCGTAGTATTAATAGGTTTTGATTCGATTCGGTGATGTCTGTTGATCACTTACCACATGGTTGCTGTGAATAAGACCAAGCCGCATACGAATGGTCGTCGAGGAAGCAGATCCCCTAACGGACATAGAAACAGCAACCCGGCAGCATACCCAGCCTGCATGACTGTTGGAATCTGCGCAACCTGTTCATAGCGGACGCCAAAGTCTCGTGCCAAGATGTTGAGGATGGGATGACTGTAGTATAGGTTCGCAACGGTAAAGCCTGCTGCGAATGCAAAGAGAACATTCATAGACATCGAGAATTGGGGCGGCCTGTTGGGATCCCAGCGACATCGTGGCGGGCAATATGCAAGAACATTATACACTCTGCGCCAAATCGATAACTCTTTCTGTTTGTCGTTGTCTAAGTCGTTTTGTGTCAAGGCTGGTGTTGAGGTTGACGTCTGATTTGTTCCCGAGCTGGCAACGGTTTCGTAACCCACGGCCTTTGGTTCGCTCGCTGCCATTGTTTGTCGCACATGTATTCCGTGATCCAACACCTGTCCAATAAAACACAATGGCGACAGCCTCAATAGTCAATAATAGGTACACGAAGCGAAGACGTTAAGAAAGGCAGGATGCCATGCACGCAAAATCCATGACGGATTGCGTTTCGGAGATCGATGAGGAGCCGATAACAATGGTTATAGCCGGGATAGCCACCAATCATATTGTCGAATAATGATGCAGGCGGATAAGTATCCATCGAGTGTTATATATCAACTTTTTGAATAGTAGGCTTTAGTTACGCAATGTCGTCTTCCACCCTAGGGTGACACCATGTTGGTAGCTGTCCGAGCCTGAACGCAAAGCCTACTGTTGAAGGTGCTGTCACGTGCTGAGTTGGGCCTTCTGAACCCTGACTAAGGCGAGCAGTTTGGTTTCTCATTTTCGCGCATCGTGTATCTCCCTCCAAGATTCTGGAGTAATGGGAATTGGCGCGAGCAAATACTTGCCTGCAAAGGGAGCCGCTTGTCACTCACCAAGTACCTGGAATGTCAGAAAGATCGCTAGACAAGCGTCATGGGAACAAGGTCAAAAGAGGAAAGCAGGGTTTGTTTCTTGCGTCAGGCCTCTGCATCCGCGGACTGTGTGTGGAGTTCAGCGACAGGACAGGAAATGATGCGAAGCAGGGAACGTGCAATGGAGGAGATCGCCAGCCTGGAGCAGATCGGTAAGCGAGAAGTGCCATCTCGAATACATGGTGAACCTAACATTGTCCATCTCTTGAGGCTCTGCATCGCCCAGCACCATTCAAGGTCTGGATCAGTTCAAGGGCGCTCCTCTAGTGGCAGTTAGTGGACAGATTGCAAGCGTCCAAAACGGTTGTCGCGAAGGTTTGAGCCAAAGGCGGCAGCTGATGATGCGGAGGCGTACAGCGATGTGTTGATGCGGGCCGCTATTGCAGCGAGCTATGACGCAACCTACAATGGCAAGCGCACCCTGGCGCGTGTCCCTCGTTCTCGTACAATAGCTGGATAAAGCGCAAGGCTCACATGCTAGATCTTCTGCACTTCTAGTCTCTACCCGCAATCTTCCTGCGACCTCAGACACCATGGTCGAAGGAATGGTCCTCAAGGACCTGCTCCCTCACCCAGAGACAGACCCAACAGTCCACGAGGGCAAGGCCACAACAATCCTCGATGCACCTTCGGAAAGCCATGAGCTGGCCCTCGAAGCAGCAAAAGGCATCAATCCAGACCATGGCACAGGTCGAGCTCAAGTAGCCCACGGTCAAGAAGTGCTGGACCTGGGATGGAACGAGCCCAAAGAACATGTAGAGGCTCCACTGGTTGGAGGTCTCTCCAACGAGGACGTGTGGCTACTTGTTCGCCGTTTCAATAAGGTGAGATAGTAGAGAATATGTGTTTTACCCAGCAACTGACCGCGAGATAGCAAATGTACCATGTGAAGGAGATCCCAACCGCACCGCCTGGAGGGCTAGACATGAACATCGCAGACGAAGAGGAGTTCTCCCCCGACAAACTACGATCCAATCTTGAACGTACGTACATGTCAATAGTATGTACGTCCTTCCACACTTCCCACCTACGCGCTGACGCAACAACAGGGTATTGGAATGATTGCGTTTAGCAAACACATCGTCCGACTCCGTTCGTGGCGCGAGTTTAATCGCACCTCATACTTTGCTTCAGCATACTTCCTGGCCTGGCTACTCGACCTGATAATGCCTCTGGTGACGATCACTCTTGTCACTCTCGTCGTCTACCCACCATCTCGCGAGATCCTGTTTCCACCAGCACCGATTGCGCTCGTCAGTTCCAAGGGAGGTGTGCAGAAACCAAAGGCTGGTACATTGGGCAGCAAGGACAGCGCAACAGGAGCGCCAGAGAACCATAAGGGTGAGGCAGTGGAGCAGGAAGCAAACAACTTCGTCAATGGCATTGCCCACGTTGCATTGGCTAGTGCTACGGGCAAGCACCCTCAAGGCGAACCCGAGGAGGGCGATGAGCCTCAAGGTGACAGCGTCCCGGACCCCACCGCTATCGCTATTGGCGCTGCAGACGCACAACAAGCAGCGTCTGGCGGCAAGGCCTCAGCCAAGCATGACAAGACCAAGGTGCCAATGGAGACTGCTATGTGGACGAAGATGCGCCCGATCATGCATGGGCTGGCAGACGTCACCGACACCTGGGAGCGCTTTGGAAACGCTCTCGAACCGACAGCTCCATTTCCTAAGCAAAAGTACCGGCTACGCCTGGCCCTTGTTGTTGCTCCTCTCGTTCTTGTTTCTCTGTTCGTCACCTCCTACATGTTCATGAAGGGTCTGACATTCGGCGTTGGCTTTGGTTTCTTCGGTGATCCAGTCATTCAGCGTGGCCTCGAGCTGCTGAACCGCAAGTTTCCCAACTGGCAAAAGCTGCTCGAGCTGCGCAACACGCTCCTCAAGGGCGTACCTACCAATGCTCAGCTTACTGTCACACTCCTCCGTATCGGCGAAGCTAACAAAGCTCCTCTGCCACCACCACCTCGCATCGACGAGCCACCGCCAGAGAAGCCTGTCGACATCAGCGACAAAGACCTCCGCGCTGCAGGTGCAGACTGGCCGCTCAATGCCACACAAGCCGAGCTCGACGCAGCCATGGCCCACGACCCAACCACCGCACACCAAACGGGCGGCGCCGACATCGACAAAGCCAAAGACACTAAGCACGGCAAGAAAGGCAGCAAGATCCTCAACTTCTTCCGCGGCGCCGTCAAGGGCGGCGTCGAGACCACCATTGGTGCCGACAAACTCAAAGCCGCCACGGGATCCCAGCACGCGCGCAACCGTCTCGGCGCCGTCCAGCCCAAAGGCGCAAACCCCATCGATGGCCCCATCGAGTTCAAGGCCCGCGACAAAGGAAAAAAGGGCCATCTGTACATCGCCACCCTTTCCACCATCCCCAGCATCGCTTTCTCCACGGACTCGACGATTGAAAAGATCGGCACCCAAAACCGCGAGGATCTACACCCGTCGTGGTCGATTCCCGTTGGCGACATCAAGGAGCTCAAGAAGATTGGCGGGTACGGGTGGAAGGCGAAGTTGGTCGTTGGGTGGGCGATGAACCGCGAGGTTGCGGATGGCCTGGAGATTGTGGATCGCAAGGGGGTTGTTATCAGGCTTACTGCCATGCCACTGAGGGACGAGCTGTTCAACCGTCTGGTGGCGATGGGCGGGCAGAAGTGGGAGTGCTGGTAGCGAGGTGCAGCTGGCTGGCATTTATATCGTGGTTGAGCTTGGGCGGAGGCAAAGATGAAGAGGGGGGATATATACCAACGGCGGCGTTTGGCGTAAATGCTTTCCTGCCCCAATCAATTGATCAGTCGTGACTACAAACACTTGCTCAGACAGTTGTTTTTTCTATCCACGAGCATCGCACTTCATTGCACCATCATGTTCTTGACGGGATGATATACACATGCTTCTCCATCCTTCCATCCATCCGTATGAACCACAACCACAACCTCAACCCAACCACATCCTCAACCCAACCACAACCTCAACCCAACTACAGCCTCAACCTAACCACAGCCTCAATCTAACCACAACCTCAATCTAACCACAACCTTAACCTAACTACAACCTCTACCTAACCTCTACCTTAATCTAACCTTAATCTGACCTTACCTTTAACCCTAACCTAGCTTTAATTAATCTAACACAAACCTTAATCTAACATAAACCTAACCTTAACCTTGACCTAACTGCAACCTTGATCTAACCTTAACCTCGAGCAACCTAACTATAACTACAACCTTAACCTAACTACAGCCTCAACCTAACTACGACCTCAACCTAACATAAACCTTAACCTGACACAGACCTAACCACAACCTTAACCTAACCTCAACCTCAACCTAAACTCAACCTTAACCTTGACTCAACCTTAACCTTGACTTAACCTTAACCTCGACCTAACCTCAACCTCGACCTAACCTCA